>JABUQX010027445.1:35000-54048 GCA_015478945.1 Trachelipus rathkii | reverse complement strand
TATATTATTATATAATATGATATATATATATATATATTTTTATTATATATATATTTATATATATATTATATATATATATATATTAATATATATATTATATTAATATAATATATTAATATATAATATTAAATATATAACTATTCAAAGTTTTGGACCCACCTCTTTTTCTCCGACAAATCTAAATTTCTTCTTCTTCCACTCTCTCTCTCTCCGCCTCGATTCTTTCCTTTTCGCTTTCGTCTGGCGGGATCGAAGGATTTTGGGGGATCTCCCTTTTAAAGTGTGGATTGTGGGACCGAAAGCTCCGAGTGGATTCATTTCGGTGGAAGGTTGATCAAAAGCTTCCATCACTTTCGTTTGAGGAAAGATTCTTCCCAAACTTCGTCTATATTCTTGAAGCTGTATTTTCACAATCGATCTGCACATAGGCCGATCACATTATCACCTATATATAAGTCGCATTTTTTGAACAGAAGTCTTATATTCAGTGCTTTCCGAAGAGAGTATATTATTTCCCAACAGTACGCTCCATCTATTGTTAGGCTTCTCATGTATCAAAAATCTGGTTCGTTGGAAACGGTCTGGTTAATCTTGGAAATCAGAGTTCTATTTGCCGCTACCACTTCTGATAGATTTCTTGAATTGACCCATTTCAAGCGACGTTAGTTGAGTGCTCATCGTCGGCACATCCTACATAGAGCGCTTATGATCATTCTGCCCCTTGCTACGTGGCGTCACTACGCAGGATCTAGAGACATTATTACGAGCACTAGCAATGGAGACACCCCCAGCCGCTTTTCGTGCGCCCTCCCGTGCGTATACTAACTGTAGAGCCAAGTCTCAGCCAATAGTACATCCTATTCTCCTCTAGATATCACCTGCTCCTTTCTTAAAAGCGAAGTGTTATTTTGACAGCCTTAAGTATTGCCGGCTCGTTGAGCTACCTTTTCAAATCTCTAAGACATAACACATCCCTGATTAACTCCGTTATTCGCTTTGCTCCCTTCACAAGTTTGGTGGTTCTCTTTCTCGATTTTACTTGTTTCTCGGCAGAGGTGGGACCGAGAACTTGGTCGTTAGGTAAAGCAATTTACATCTTTTTTCCTTCTAGATTTGTCCTCCGATCAAAGTATGATAGATCCATTGTGGTGGGACTGAAAAGGTTGAAATTAGCTTGAGACTCTAACTATCATTTCTTTGGATATTTTTCTTTCATTAAGCGGCGTGTTTCTTCTTTTTCACAAGATCACACAGTGTATAGAGGAAAAGAGATATTTCTGCACTTTCAAATCCTCTCTTTCCTTTCTATTGAGACAACGTTGTTCAACACCATTTTGACCTTTATGCTTTCTTTGTGTGGTACACTGCTTCGGTGGCGTAGTTCTTAAGCTCGCTTTGGACTGTCTCCGCCTGTATTCTTGTGCTTTTTCGCGATTTTTTTTCCAGATTACATGTTATGCGCTAGCACTGACATCTCTTCTTATTCTTCTGTCTTCCTCCACCAAGCTGTTGAAGGAGTTGCCCAATTTCTCTTTCTAATTCTACTTATCTGCTGTAACAGTCCTCCTGCTATCCAAACTTGGAATTCAAAAGGTCCGTAGAACTGCTCTTCACTTAAAAAGGAACACACTATTTTGTCAGGAAATACAGATCTGTACTCCAAAATCGGTTTCGTCATTACATGTATGTTAACTTGTTTATTTCATGGAACAAACTTCCTAAGCCACTTAAGCCAATTGGAATTATCAATTTAAACGTTTATTCACTGGAAAGGAATTGAATGGAATGTCTCAGCAATCTTATAGCGGAACAGCAAGACTCATCATCGTTTTTTTTTTGGCTATAAAAATCCTATTAGAAAAATTTGTTCTGTAAGCTAGGCTTTCTCATATATACGTAGGTTAACTATATTAGGTGTTTCCGCTGTGGGACATTGTTTACTTATGGAACATGGTTTTTAGCACTGTTTTTCTCTTATCTCTACTCCAATATCTGTGTCTGAGAACTTATCTTCATTTTTCATCCTTGTGTATTCCATTTACAAAAATTTATGGTTTGTCACTAGGCTTCTTCCTCTGAGCAAATGCGCTATATTTTTATCATTATTTTTCCTTTTCTTTCTCTCTCTTTACCTCCCCTTGCACCGTGCTTTACTCCTCATTTTTATTTTACACTTTCGTCTCTCATCTGTTTCCTATTTCTCCTTCTCTTTCACTTTTTTCTCTCATTATCGGCGACGTTTATCCCCCTCCTCCATATCGGGCCGGTTTTGTCGAGATAGCTTCTCATTCAAGTGTGGAATTATTGTTAATCAGTCGACCCCTCTTCTCAGGGTTTATTATTTATTATATATTTATGTGACTGAGATTAGCTATCCCCTTCAAAGTGAGGATTATTATGTGATCAGGCTGTCCCCCTCTCTCGGCGGATTACTTTGACAAATCATGCAAAATTTTTTTGCAAGGTTGCACCCGACCTCCCTGCCTGTGACGAGAGATAGCGTCCCCTTTCTACAAGTGGTGGGAATTATTTATCAGCGACCTCGCCTCTTCGAGGCGTTTGTGACGAGATAGCTTACCCTTCAGTGATACAATAGGGCACGTGCAATTTTATCCCTCACGTGGACGGTTGTTCACAAAACATCACTCCCCTAAAATATTATAGGTGACTCCCCGATCAGTCGTGTTTTTTCTTCCATTCTCTTCTGGACAAGCCTAGGTATTTTATCACGACTCGGTGCAATTCGGTTCTTCGCGCAGTTTCTATAGAGCGTTAGTAAAAAGTGAAGGAATTAGCGTGCGAAAGACGGTAAGCAGCTATGTGTTCAGTGGAGCTTATTTAGATAGTTAAAAACACTCGAGAAAAAAGTCTGGATTTTAATCGGATGAAAGATTGATGGATATAAAGTTTGTCTGATTATATGTATATGGGCAAAATTATGGATGGAATTCAATGTTCGATTGTATAAAATGCCCGGCAAATCTGATTTTTTAATTACTTAAGTTAAATTATGACTCATAAAACTTTTTCTGCTTTCTCATCTCTAAAAAAGAAAAACTGTGCTCAGATTACTATTTGATTAACTATTCTATTTTATTCGGTTATTAAATTCAAATCAAATTACGGTTATAATGAAAATGTATACGGAAACTTTATTTAAGCAGAATATTTCCTTTCTTAAAACCCAATTTTTATTTCTTTAATATTTACGTAAAGATGAGAAAAGGGAAGATGAAATAATTCTATTCTTCTCTCTAAATTCAAAAATTGCATTTTACTTTCAAGGTGTGAAATTCTTCCTTGTTAAACAAATAAAACGAAGTCTAGTAAACAATGATTCAAAACGACTCGTCGCAATGCTCTTGCATGCAGATTGTGGCTAAAATCATATAAGCTTTCCTACATGAAACCATTTCAATTACTGTATAACGTCTGAACGCTATATCGAATACAGAATGTTCACGTGCCAAGTACACATACAATGTCACCATACCAAATTTATATTTTAAAAAAATCATCTTAATATTATTAATATATATTCAATAAGTAGTTTTCATATAAAAAATAAATTCCTCAGCTACCTACATCACCTCCCATAATCATTATTTATAATAGTATATATATTGATCAATTATATTAATAATATATAAAAATATACCCAGTATTATTACTTATACTTCAAAGAATTTTCTAAAGTTAAATTTATCTTTTATAACATATATATAACTCAAATACATAAAAATATAGAATATTTTTTTTTAATATTTTGGTATTATATTATTATTGTTATAATGTGATTAAAAAAAAAAAAAAGTGCATTCTAATTTCGTATGTCCAGAAGTCGAGGTTTTAGTTATACCAGGAAAGATGGTTTTAATTTTATGATTGGAAAATTTGATGTGTAGAAATAATTGTATTTAATTTTATATCTACCATATTTCAATTCAGTTTATCGATGATTTGGCCAATTGTACAAAAAAAAATTGTAATTAATCATAAGCCTTTGACGCAAGTTTCAATTACTCTTATTATTTTTAATTATAATTATACGATATACATAGTTTTGTCCCTATAGGAATCTTTGCTCATTACGTTATCAAGTTAAGTTATATTCAGCTAAAAAAAAAAGAAAATATAAAAAAATAAGAGAATAAAGAAAAGAATTATTTTCAACTACCTCATTTTTTCCTTTATATTATACTATATATAGTATATAAATATATAATATATTATTTATTTATAACTATATATATATAGAGTCTACTCTCGGTTCTTGGGATTATAATTTAATAGTGTAAATTCTAGCTTAATATTTTAATTATTCAAAAGGAATACTATATAACAGAAAAATCATGAGAATTTATATAGTTAGTGAGTTTTAATGTAGATTACTAGTTTTTTACTTTTTTGCAAAAGTTCTTTAGACTCTTTTGCAGTTCATCCATATCAAAGCTGACATTATTTTCTTCCTACGTTTTTCGAAGAATGTTTGCAGCGAATGTTAGTGGATGCATTTTGCCATGTGGACCTGCAGGATGCTTTTTTCTTAAAGAAATTATGGCTCTTTACTATAGCACGCTTGCTCATTCACATACTTCGTACCATAGATTGTCATTTGTGTACAGATCTGAGAACATGTGCTGTCTCTGGTGTGTAACGCACACCTGAAACAACTTTAATTTTTTCATCAGATAAGCTCCCATACGATTAACCTGGTTCTTCTCATTCCTTACACATGATACAAAACAATAATAAAAATCTAATATCAAAGTCCTTATACAAGTGATTATATGATACTAACTTATTCTAAATTATATAATTACCAATTATAATGGTAAATATATACTATATTATGCCATATTTACTCAATAAGTTTATATATATATTTATATATGCTAAAGAAACATTATCATATATATATTAACGTGTGACATTATATTTTTATATATCTGTCATTGCCCTTCCATGTTATAATTAGAGTAGTATTCATTTCACACTTTATACTTATGTATGTAGTTATACTTCTCAATGAATATTAATATTTTCATGCTATATTAATGTAAAGATTATTTGTATATAATTTGCATTATACTGGAATTAGCTTTTCAATATCATTATTAGATAATATAAATATGAAGCTATTAAAAAATATTAATCAATTAATGAAAGGAGATGCAAAATAAGTGTCACAAATTACGGCATTAGAGAAAATCTAAAATAGAACAGATAGAAATTATTAGGGCATTTTTATATCAGTTATTAACGCGTACTATAAATCTATTTTGATATATAAAATAGTTCTCGAATGTTACTCCTCCCTTGTCAAGTTCGATTGGGGAAGAATATTTTTTTTCTATTCTTTTCTTTACCTGCCGCTATCTGGTATATCGCTACCTGCCATACACAGTATGTGGCCTATTCTGAGACTATTGGATCCTTGTCTGTGTTACTAGTGCTCGTGTGCTGCTGGCCTGCATAAAAAAAAGATATGTGGTTGCTCTGCTGTCTGGCTTGCTCTCTCACACCTTATTGGCTGTCTGTACCACCTCGATAAAATCCATGCAGTTTTCTGTACAATTTGTGCTTCTGGCATGTGCGTTGTGCGTGTTATGTTATATAATATTATATATAATTATATACTTGAAGTCAAGTGAGAACTGAAAAGTAGTTAGTTATAAATTATGATATTCTTATACTTATATATGGTATCCATTTGTATAGTGGCTATTGCCTTAGGCATTAATCAGTTACTTCTATATTTGATGACTCCACCTATAATATCCATCACAAACATTTTTTCCATGACCGGTTCCAAAGAAATTCCACTCACATAATGTATTAAATTCCGCAAAATGATATGTCAATAAATTATCATGATATAAAATTATTATTTGTTATATTATGTATTTATACTGTGCAGCACATCCTTTATACACTATAATAATATATATATCATGTGATTATATCTGTTTCTGTTTTCGACATACACAAATGCCCAAATAAAAGGGATATTTATGACATATTGAATACATTATTTAAGACCTTATCATAAACTTCTCTATTTTTCTTATACCGCTTTACACTACAAACAAACAATCAAACCAACCCTTTTTATAATTTAAAAGATTGTTGTTAAAAATAGTTAGACATTAATGTTATGTTTTAATTAGTAAAATGTTTGTCTAACGCCATTATCTTCATTGATACAATATTTTTTTTTTAAAAATTTTTAAGGCTTATAGCTCTAACGCTTCCCTTGTTGGAATGATTTGATGTGAAATTGTGTGATTCTTTCATATTATATTGTTCTTGCTTGTTGCAAGAATCTGCTTTTACTTTTCTCCGTAGGAGAGGTCCTCTCTCTTACTAATGCTTCTCTCTCGTCTGCGTCAGACGAAATCTCTTTCGAGCTGTGTGATGTGTGAGGGTAAAGAAAAACGCATTTTTTGGGTTTATCAAACGTTTTACGATATATATATAATCATGTCTCTATTCATCGACGTATAATTTATGTAACATGGTTTTATACTGAACATATCTAAAGAGTATTGCCACTAATTACCTCCTTGAAACTTACCTCGTCTATACCCTTTCAACGATGTTTTTTATTTTATTTTTTTTCACTAATCTTTCTAATAGTCTGTGCGAATAGTTCGATGTTTATCTATTATTCGTTCTCTCGCGTTCCGGCAGGATGTAACTTTTCTTTCCACTTCTGAGCGCGGCGGCCATTCTATGTTTGTATCAACGTGAGCATGTACCTTTTTTATAGTGCTTCTAGATAAAGGGTTTAGCCTATAGTTTTCTTAGAATATACGGTTTAATAGCTCTCCATACCTCATAGATATTAGATGTATCTTTTATTGTGTTTAGTAGTTCCTCTATTATTTCAATTTCCGTTTGATTTCGGTGCATAAGGCTTGATTCTCGTTTGTCATTGACTTTCTTTCATTCGTCTTAAGGTATTTACATACTTTTAGATATTGGTTCATACTTTACGGATAACTAAATGGTATGGAATATGCCTTTGTTAATTTCTTATTTAATATAGCCTTTCTGAAGATTCGTGGCCTTCTTTTCTAGACTGAATATAACCTGATCGCTATATGTAGATAAATGTACGATCTATATATGTGATTATCTCAAAGATTGTAATTTCTATTCGGCTAGGTCCTTGGTGTTAAAGTTAAATTTATAATGTATCATTGATGATATCATGTCGTACTTACCTCACTATTCGTTGAAATAAGTTCATATCATGATTAAACCATGAATTTTAAAATTTTACTATAATTTGACCAAGTGCTTTCTACAGATTATTATTGTTTATTTTCTAATGATATACATTTCTTTTTCAATACTCATACCGATGCACGATCTTATTCATAGAAGCACTCATGGTCAGGTTTATTTTTTAAAAACCCTTCACTTACATTCTGATTGTCTACAACAGGCACATCAATAAAGGCGCAATTAATGTATCTCATAAATAAGTTTTATAATGAATAAGCGAGAAAAGTTGCAAAAAGTCCTTTATGTTACCTAAATTTAGTTCATGGATAATTTCTTATAACGGCAATATTTAGAAATAAAGACGAATTCTGTTACCATTAACTCCTAACTCTCACACATAACATCTCAATCCAATCTATATCAGTCATTTGGAGTAAATATTTGGGTGAACACATGATGATTACTCCACTTCAAACACATGCATCTGTTAGATGCAGAAAATACCCACTAGATTGCACAGCTCATAAAACAACCATTGGGCCCCTAAGAATACTCCAAGAATTTAAATCAATATTTAGCAACCATGTGTGTGGTTACTGGAACATTATCCACAATTCAATATTAATCATATACAGTATTTATTGTTTTCCTATTATTGGGGTGGGTTGATTTTAGTTTCATTCATTATTGATTAATTATTCATTATTTTATTTCCCATATAATTATAATAGTTCCAAAGTGTCATTACATTGAATTAATCTCATTTTGTTCATGTTTGACTCGTAATTTAATATTACAATATATCAGTGTTTGTTATTTCTTTTTAATTATTCATTGCTTTAGTTATAGTATTGATTTCGCTTTATTCTCAGGACACGCATCCACTGTGACTATAGCCTTACTATATTTCATATCAATTTACAATTTGTTTAGGAATGCATTATTCTCATATAAATCTTTATCTTTCATCTTTAACTTCATGCTCCAAAAACTTTATTTACAATTGTTATTAACGACCTTGCGCTGATTGTAAGTTGTTAATAAAATTGTATTTGAACTCTCTCATGACTCTCTCTTTTATTACGTCACCAAGTTCTTAAAACTTCTGGATAGGGGATATATGACGTGCGTGATGACTCTCATCTGCAATGGGAAGATACTAAATAAAGAATCCCTATTCTTTTGCTCATCACAATCAGATCGATTATGCACAGAATGTTCACTCCACTAATGCTCTTCCTAATCTAATTTGATTGGGTGAAAATATCCTGTTAAGAATATAGTTTATTCACCACTTAACTTATATAAATTCTCATGATTTTTTCTGTTATATAGTATTCCTTTGCTAATTAAAAATATTAAGCTCGATGTTTACTTAATATAACCATGAACATAGATAGATTTATTGTAATATATATTATTAATTATATATTATATATATATACTATAATAATTTCGGGAAAAAGTTTCATCTCCAACTAATGCGTCTTTCTTTGATGCAAATTGCATTTAAAAACTTTACTCGTAAATGCCTTGCCATTTTAAAGAGATATGAGTACTTGCGTCTTAAATAATAATTATGTATATATATGTATTTAATTAACTAACACAATATATATTATTATATTTATATATTATATTTGATATATATAATATATTATATATATATAGATATATATATAATATATATATATAATATATATAGATATATATATATGTTTATATATATATATATATTATATATACAATAAGTATATTATATTATAATATAAGCCAATATACATATGTATTATGAATTTATTGATATATGTTTTGGTTAAGTAGGAACGACTTTATTGCTGTTGAGTGAGTTTATTCCTACTACCGTTATATATAATATTAAAATTTTAATAGTAATATTATAATAATAATTTAATACATGCATTATTGTAAATTGTTTATCTTTTATGATATATTATATATAACTCCGTTTCGAATGTTTCTCATACTGAGTCAATATTATAATATGCACTAACTGCACCAGGCGAACTGTGAAGACAGAATGAGGTGTGCCGAGCTTTCTCGATGCCCGGTATAATCCATGTGGCGATTGCCATAGAATTGCTGTTAATACCTACGTGGGCTAAAATTCTTTAACGTAATATTGGACTCTCGTCCATTGTGCACAGTTTCTATCGAATAAGTTAGGAAAATATGAAAATTGGTAAGGAAATAAGAATAACAGGATTCGGCCTGTTATGGTTCTAAGCAGGTTGATGTTCGAGAACATAAACGGGCGTGTGAAGAACGCCTACTTTTGGCCCAAACAATTTAGGTATGCCAGCCAGATAATGGCATCATATTCTAACTATTCTTTTATACAATTGGTTTTTTTTCCATCGACTTATATTTGCGAAGCACATAATAAATCGATTCACGATATATAAATATATATTATATATATATATATATATTATATTATATATTATTATATATATTTATATATTATACTAATTTAATAAATTATAGTTATTTATTATATGTATATATATGGAAGGTTATAATATATATATAATGTACTTATTAAATATAATATAATTATAATAATATATATATTTCAAATAATAATATTTTAATTTATATTACATAGAATAACTCCTTTTTTTTTTTAGAGCCTAAAAGCATATATATACATGTGTATATATATTCCATTCCATAAGGTCAACACTTTTATTTAATGTATTACTATAATTAAATTTAAAATGAATAATTTTCTACAGTTATATAATATTTAAGTTAGATAATCAGTCTTTAATTGGACTTTTCTGTTATATTAGTTTATTTTAAAATATTTGATTATATATATATAGTATATATATTATCAACAAAAGGGGGGATGGGGGTAGAATTATTATTTTTTTTATATTATAACACCATTTATATTAACTTTTTCTTTTTTTTTAAAAATTGTTGATGTTACAGATATTATATATAATTTTTTTATATTATATAGTATTCATTACTTAATAATTACTGCTCACCAGTAGAATTATTTGGAAGATTATCTCTCGTATTAATTCCTTTAAAATTTGTACATTTGAAAATGTTGATAATTCTGCATTAAGTAAGAACCAAAGTTCAGTCTTTTGTGAAATAATGAATTATTTGTTTATAATATATATTGATATATATATATTATATATATATATTATATATTATATTATATATATATATTAAATATACTATTATTATATATACTGTACATATATATAATATTATATATATATAAATAGATGAGTATATCGCTAGGAATCACCCTCACCCCCAACAAAAATATTATAGTAGGGGGGGTTGCTTGTATTTATGCTCAAGCCTCTACTACTATCAAATTGCTGAAATACCTAATATATTTTAGGGAGTGATAGTTTCTTGTTATATAAGTCAATAAATGTGTATATATAAAAATGTTAGTATATAATATTAATACTACATAATTAATACTAGAATTTTTGTAGGGTATATATATTTTATATAGGTATATATATATCTAGGTAGTGCAACTCACCCATATTGATTCTTTATAGTTCAAGAGATACTATGCATACCATTAATATAATATATATATATTATATATATATATATTATATATTAAATATATGAAAATTATTTTTTATTTTTTTTTGCCCCTCCCTTGAGAAGGGCCCAGCCCATGACGATGAAATATGCTTAGAGTTTATAGGTATCATGTATATATATACTATACTTATATATATACCTCATGATCATCCGGGTAGTATATAAGGAAAAAGCTGTATTTCATTTTTTTAGGTTTTTAGAATATATAAATATATTATAAGTTGCCAAATAAATATCCATTTTTTATTTTTTTATAAACAAAATATAATAATAGTAATAAATTAAAACATTATTTCCAGTACCTTATATATTATACCTGCTTAAAAATTTAGAATAAATAGAAATTATATTGATATTTAAGCAAAGTATAGTTATAATTTTGACCTTTATATCATAATATATATATATCTCGTGTGTCAAAATTTTTATTGTTTTGCATAGATATATATTATATTAACCTTTGTATAGAATATTGAAGGTATATTAGTATACCCATTCACGTGTGAGTATATATATATATTTAATGGTTAATATAAAGTGAGATATATATATGGGATAGGAGTTTAAATATTTTAAGCTTTATTATTAAATATAAATATAACATAATACTATAGTATATATTATAAAATAGCTATATAATTTTATCTGCGTGCATAATTTTAAACCTTAATATTTGATTCATACTTGGATCATATTTTAAAATATAAAAGGTTATATTTCTCTTATTATATATGATAATATTTCTATATATATAAATATATGTATACTGGTATTGTGTTTAAGAATTTCTGTGTATAATTTATTTTATAATTACTAAATTGGACACATAATTATAATGTCATATACTTATAAAATAATTATATTATTGAATATATTACTATATATATACTATATATATATATGGGGGGGGCAAAAAGGGTATATCACATTAATAAGGGGTGGAATTGTAGTTACTATAAGTATTTATTTATATATATATTCATAATATACTTAATACTTCTTGATATCTCTAAATGCATATATTATCTCACAATTTAAACCTCATTTCAAAGTATTTTATACTTTTCTTATAATAAAATGGTTATAACCTTATATACAGTAAGTGGTACTATAATGCTAGAATATTATTTATGAATTTATAAAAGAAATTTTAAGAATAAATATTTTATCTGTAAATTAAAGAAATTTAGAAATTTTATAATATATATAAAACTCTTTATATAAATTTAAAAATTATATATTGAATAAAATATATTATAAAATTCATAAATGAGAATAAGGGATAATAATAATGTAATATATTTGATAAATATATAATTAAGTTAGTAGGAAATATAATTTTATTAAATTAAAATTAAATTAAAATTTATTTCAATATTAATATACTATTATAATTATAATATAATAATATTAAAAATTTATATATTTAAATACATAAAATATATTATAATAATTTTATATAAAATAATTAATTTAAATATTTGTTTATTTATATAAATATAATTAAAAATCAATTGTTTTGTAATTTAAAAGTATATCTATATAATTATGTAATAAATTAATTATATAATTATTATGTTATTATATGCTAAATATTTACATAATATTTACTCAAAAATTAATTTTGAAATAGCACTATTTAAAATATATACTAAAACATAATACTATATTTACCCCAAAAGGAAATCTCAGTTGAGATATAAAATTTTTCAGGACCCTTTTTTTGATTTATCCATACCAATTAATTACAATTGTGAACCCTTTATATATACCCTCAAATGCTTCACAAAAATTTTTTATTTATAAGGAATAGATCCTTCTTCTATGATAAATATTATATGATACTCTCATAGAGTATTATATAAAGTATTTGCAAAATTTGAAATTGATCGATTACTCCATTTTTGATAAGAATGTATTATTATTTTCATAATTCTTATAAACCCAAAAATAATGTTAATAAAATTGTTATTTTTATAAACTTCACAAACTATTAAAAAAAAAATTACTTTAGAAAAAAATTGGAATTATTTTACAATATAAAAAAAAATCTCGGTATTAATATTAGAATAAATATATAAAAAATATTTTATGAGTCTAAAATGGTCACATTAATTAAAGTTAAATTTATTAAATATTATATTCATAAATATATAATGTTTGAAATATTAATTACTAGGATGGATTATAATAATAATTTATAAAATATATATGTATGTATTATATATATATTTTTAATATATTTAATTATAAATTTACATTTTATATTATATATATATATAATGTACTATTCAATATTTTTAAAACTTGTATATAGTGAACTCAACTATTATGGCTCACATTACTGAAAACCCTTTTATATTATACCTCACGTGATTGACTATATATATATGTGTGTGATAGGTATATATTATATATATATATATATTATATATAGTATATATTATATATTAATATATTAATATATATATTTAATATATATTATATTATATTATTACTATATATATTTATTATATGATATATTATTATATATATTAATTTATAATATATATTTATATATATTATAATATATAATTAATATTATATTATATGTGGGTGTGTATATATTAATATTTATATATATATATATATATATTAATTATATATATATAATATTATTATATATTATATTTAATAATTAAATTATCTTAGGTATATATATATATTATAATTATATATATATATATATATAAACCATCCGCGCAATCGCCGGATATTATTAAAACTCAAACCTAATCCGCATCCTAGTACGTGATTATAATGACGAAAAAATGACATATCAGTGTACATGCATTACTAATATATACTAATTAAATATACACCTTAATATATATATAATTTATAACATATAAAGTGAGTAGTGTACAGTTAGAACAAAAATTTACTATCAGTATATATATGAGGGTTATATGATATGTGAGGTCGGTAGGGGTATGTTCTTGAAATTTAATATAATTAATAATAAACGTATTATATATATTATATATTATATATATATATATTATATATATATATTAATTTAGTAATTAATATATATTATAATTATTTATATTTTATAATATATTATATATTAATATATATATTATCTATATATATATTATTAATATTATATATATATTATATATTAATTATATTTATATATATTATATATATATATATATAAAATATATATATATTATTAATATATTTATATTATATATATATATTGTTTTATGTCAATACCTATATATTATACTTAGTCCATATAACCAATATATATATATAAATTTATTAGTATATCCGTATGATACCGAATACAAGTAATACTACACAATATTTTATTTCAATTGTACCCTATATACGCATATAGTGTAGTGAAATCGATATTTCGGTTTTTTATTATTGCGCTCAAGGCAGCGATTAATAGATAACGTATATTTATATATGTAATATATCTATAATATTATATATATATATAGATACCTAGAATACCTAGTATACCGATACTTATTTAATTCATTCGTATATAAATTATATAATATGCATACGTGAATACTTAATATTATATTATATATATATAGTATAGATATATATATATATATATATATATATAATATATATTATAATAAATATATTATAATAATATATTTTACATGTAATATAATTATATATATATATATTAATATATATATTTTATATATATTAAATATTAATATATTAATTATATAAATATTATATATATATATATATTATATAATTAATATAATATATTATATATATTATTTAAATAATTTATTATATATATATATATAATGATATTATATTATCTATTTACCTATATCTAATATCTATATCTAATATATTATAATATCATTTAGATATAATATAGTGTATATATAATATGCATAATAGGATAATATCATAAATTTACTGCATAATTATATCTATTGATCATTAGGATTTCATTAATTCATATGGCTTGGTTATATTTTAGGTTAAATATATATATATTAAATATATATATATATATATATATATATTATATTATATATATATAATATATATTGTCTATATATATAGTATTATAGCTGATATATGATTGGTATTCTTTATTGTTGAATGAATTTGATAAAGGTAATTATTTATTATATTGGCATATGTTATTTTGTATATAGAATCTGGACTAAGTGCAAACTTTAATATTAGAGATAACATGGTGGATATCTAATGTATATATACGACTCAACTGGTATATTTATCATATATATATTATTATATATATATTTATAATATTAGTGTGTATAATGAATTAACTCATGATACTCACGCATGAATAAGTTACATAATAATTTGAGTCAATCATTATTGATTATCAAAGTAACGTTATCTAAATAACTCGTACTGGAATAGTACACTTATAGTATATTCATTTGATGGAAAGAATGGTATTGTCCTGAATAAGAACTTTAATATTATACCTATACTCGTATCGCCTATATTATATAATTCGTATCATTATATCATTTCTAGTTATTATATCTTACAATTTATCGTTTGGACTTTATTGTGGAATTGTATAGCACTTCAGAGGCGCTTGATAAGAATAATAACACATGCGCGAATTAAGCCATTACTAACACATATTTGAATTAGGAAGTAATAACTCTCTTACCAAACAAAGAAAAAAGTCAGCCGAATGCAACTTAGACGTACGCTAATGACTAGGTGCAAAGTCTCTCGAGAGTATTGTTGGGAAAGTAGTGACGAGTGTAAATCGAGCGTACCATAAAATGTCACACATACAGAACTCAAAACTTTGTTTTACCAACTTTGTTTTAACTCTATCTGCTATCAAATGTCTTGACAGCACTAAGTGCAATGCTGCGCGCTCAGCGTATTATACTAAAGATGTTTGAAAGAACTTTTTGATAATAGTTAATAAAACTAGAGCTAGAAAACAGTTTTATGGCGTTATCTTGTGTATATATCAAGTTTTGCGTCGAATAGATTAATTTTATAAGTATCACTTCCTATATTTTAATACTCGTTGTCAACGCTCACTATTTTCACTGTGAGAATCATCGCTCTCTGCACTACTATGAAATACATATGTTATACGGGGCGCTCTAAAGTGTTTTTTTCATATATATAATATATCACTCTCAATATTATATTTATATATATATATATATATATTATATATAATATATAAGACAATAGGCATAAAATTCATACTCATCTTTTGAAACTTTGCAATGTAATTTATGTATGAATAATCATTATTTCAAATTCGATACTATATATATTATACTCTCTCAAGTTATTGAATTCCGCCATACCCTAATTAAATAGTGTAATAATATGAAAAACGAATAAAATCTATCAGCAGATTATATATACCTAATACACCTTTCATAACAGCTAATATAATCAATAACAGATATCACTGTGAGTAAGTAAAATTTTACTTAATCATAAGCTCTATATAGTTTAGAATAGAAGAACATATACTCTATTCATATTACCAAAGGTATTAGTTGACAATGAATTTGTATAAAACTTATCACCAAGAAAATAACGATTAGTATTTACAAATTAATGATGATCCTAACAGGTTGGAAAGTTAAGCAAAATTGTATTTTTACTTCGATGACATTGTAAGTATATAAATCTATGCAAAAGGATTTATAATACTTTAGGTACCTGTCCTCTCTATAAACATTAAGTATAATTACTCAAATACTATGTGATAAAGAGATAAGTATATATATAATTTAGTACATATATATAATAAATGAACAAGCATTATATAATATAATTATATGATGAAAGAGAAATAGAACCTGATACTCAGCAGAAAAGGCAGAAAAATTGATGTTTATGAAGCCCAACTCTCCTTTATCTCATTCGCTTTATAATATGTAACTATATATATCAATATCGTCAACATTTCTCACTCCCTCATCCTCCCTCTCCAAACTGTCCCTCTTTCTCTCTCTCTTCTCTCTCTTCTGTGTTCATATTTTGGGTGTTTTACATTATCCTACCTACGCCCTTAAATATAATACGCTCTGACTCTCTGACTGTACATATTGTAAGGATAAGTACTTGATAATTATTTTGCTGCAATAGTCAACTATGATAATAAATGAACCTTTGAGCCTCAATTTCATAGCTCACATACCGTCATTTGAATAAAGTGATTTCTTACTTCTGTATAGGCAGCATTCTCCAATTGTTTCGTAGAATCCTCATCTTCTTTCTGTCACAAATTGCATAATTTGAATTTATATATATCTTTTTTGTCTCTACTATTTGATGGTACATGTCTCTTCTAAGTTTTTTACTGATGTAAGGTTTCCTTTATATATAGTTATTGTGATTATATCCTATATATAGTTATTGTAATATTGTGTGAATGATAGATTTAGTGATCACTACTGCAACTTTATTTCGGAAGTTCCAAGACGCAGCCGGTGGATCGCGAACATGCCTTCATATAATTAAAGATAGGGTCTCACACGTATGTGTCCTAAATCTCTAATGAGGTCCAGTAGGCAGAGTTATATTGGTTGTAATGAAGTGAAGAACGCCTCTAATTTATGCTCTTTGGAATACGTATGAAACTGAATCTCAGATGCCTCGCTGTTGCCGAGATGAGTAGTTTTCGTCCAAGATACCGTTGTATCCTTGTGAGTGAAGGCGGATGAGTTATGTCTCGGCGGATTTTTCTCGGCCTATTTGTGTGTGCTTCTCTTTTTTTGTGCTTTTTTATGATCAAGCTGAGCTAGAGATTAAAACGGAACTACGGTTTGCGTAAAATTTTTTTTAAAACCTGGAAATCAGTTTCGAAGACATGAACTCTTAAAAATAGCTTTCGGGTATAAATGTCTGAGCCGGTCAAATGTTTTCTAGTTGTTTCAAAGAAATTCATATGCTTTATGTCTCAAGATGCGCAATCTCTCTAGTACGCTGGAAGGTTTTCTGTACGCCTTGGTGCACCTGCGCACTCTCTCTCTACGTGTGGTCAGGTTTCATAGACCATAGGGGCTTAGAGGAATTCCTATATATGCTGAAGTTCGCTCGCAGCCTTATAGTGTTATTTGATTTTTATCTCTCTACAGATTCTGACCGCTAGAGTGAAATTAAGTGTCGACTCGTCGTGCCGTCATGAACTGAGGGTCCAGTCATATTTTGGGCAGAACCGTATTCAATGATTTGAAAATGTATCGAGTGTTTGCGAAATTCATTCCAAAATTGTTCTCAGACCAGCGGAAACAACACCGATTTGAAGTGTTCCAAGACCTGATTAACTGGGTCGAAAGTGACAAAGATTTGTTAAATAATATGGTAATAACAGGCGACGAATCAGGGGTTTATGGGTATGACTCAGAAACAAAGGCACAATACAATCATCACAGTGGAAGGGACTAAATTCTCATCGACCGAAAAAAGCACGATAAAGTCAGTCGAATGTGAAGACAATGTTGAAGGATTTTTTTTCTGTTCTACGGGTATCATGCATCACTAATTTGCCCATAGAGGTCTGACGGTCAACCAGTAATACTAAAAAAAGTGTCCTTCAGTGTTTGCGCGAAAACGGGCGGAAGAAAAGGCATGTGCTCTGGCGAGACAAAAAATTGTGTTCTCCAACACGACAACGCACCGGCCCATGTGGCCTTCTCGATCACTGAATATTTTATAAAATTTCAAATACCTGTGGTTCCGCAACCACAACATTCCCCTGATATAGCCCCTCCCGACTTCTACCTGTTTCCAAAATTGGAAATTTCGTTGAAAGGGAAACGATTTGACTCAATTGAAGACACCCAGGATTTCCGCCGAGACACGACAACATGTCTTCACTTACCAGGATATAACTCGGTACTGAGGAAAGATAACGCGCTGATCTTTTCAGTACAAAAAGGACAAAACAGGCTTCCCATATAACCCCCTCCCGCAAATCTATTCCCTCTTATTAAGCAGTGGCCCCAGCTGTCTTAAAACCAGGGCTGCGGAGCCGGCAAATTTTTTTCCTTCTCCGACTCCGGCTCAGGATCCATCATTTTAAAATTACCTGACTCCGGCTCCGGTTACAGCAATTTAAAATTTACCTGCTCCGGCTCTGGCTCCAGCATTTTAAAATTGCCCGGCTCCGGCTCCTGCTCTGGCTCCGGTATTT
>JABUQX010027445.1:25000-30000 GCA_015478945.1 Trachelipus rathkii | reverse complement strand
GGTGTTCCTCAGGGTTCTGTTTTATCTCTTACTTTATTTCACTTTTCATTGAATGATCTTTCACGCTGCCACATCTAACTATATCCATCATATGACGATGACTCGACCCTACATTCTTCAACTCATTTCATTCTGCTCCCTCTTTACTTCTAGAATTGCTTCTCGTCTTAATTTTTCCGATTCTATTATCTCTGATCTGGACAGAATTACCGGGTGGGGTCGTCTGAACCTTGTGAAATTCAATTCTTTAAAAACACAACTTCTACAAATTTTTTCCGACTGTTCTCTCGTCTCTCCTGGTGACAATATAAACATCCTTGGCCTTTACATAAAACAAAAAAAATGTCTTGGAAACCTCCACATCACAATGGTTGCTAGGGCAGCCTCAAAGAAAACTGGGAGCTCTGTTTAGACTGAGAGACTTTTTTTCCTTTTCTCGTTATCCAGCTATACAAGGGACTCATATGCCTTTGTATGGAGTACTGTTTTCATATCTGGGGAGGCTCTGGTTTCACCCGGCTTTTGGATAAAGTAGAGTCAAAGGCAAAAGGCTTATAAAACTGTTCTGTACTTTCCAGTTCACTTGACCCTCTATCTTGGCGGGCGTTTTGGGGATCTATCTCTTTTCTATAGGTACCGAAGCGGCAGGCGCTTGAACTAATCACTCGCGTACCACCACCTTTACGTCGCTATCGTAGCACTAGGGTGCTGTGTCTGCACATGAGTTTTGTGTGGATATTGGTAACCTCCAGGCCAGTTCAACTGCGGTGCTTCCTTCTTTTCCTGCGCAACCTCTGTTCTGTGGAATTCTCTATTCATCTTCTGTGCTTCCTTGCTGAATTTAATTCCCCCACTTCAAAGGCCTGCGTCTGTGTTCTTATGCGTAATTTACGTTACCTGTTCACTTCTGAGGTGTGCAACACCCCCTCCTAGAATAGGGCTCTGCCCGTGAGTGGTGGTGACAACTGTAATATATATATATATATATATATATATATATATAAATATATATACTAATATAGATATATATGTCTAATTTCTAAATAAAAATATTATATTATATATATATATATATCAGTTAGCGGCTCGTGAACCGAAAACATGGGGAGGCACATTTAAAATAATTAAAAATTAAAATGTTAAATAATATATATATATATATATATATATTATATATATATATATATATATATATATATATATATATTATAATATATATATATATATATATATATATATATATATATATAAAATATATTTTTAATATCTTATATCTATATTTAAAAATATATATATATATATATATATATATATATATATATATATATATATATATATATATATATACTATATATTATATGTGTGTGTGTGTGTGGTGTGTGGTGTGTGGTGTGGGGATACAAATGTATGTAAAGTACTCACCAACTATAGCTACTTGAAAAGATCAATTCCTTTTTCCTTTTCTTCTGAGAACCTATTTATAATATTTTCATACCAGGATGGATGATTTGATAACTTAATTAAAAGTTCTGCTTCTTTGGAAAGCAAGGTCAAATTTGACAGTCTGCACTGATTCATCGTGCTTCGGAGGGATTTCTTTATACGATTTAGGAAAGAAAAACATTCAGCAGATGCTGTTGTTGCTGGAATTGTGGCGATCAGACTAAAAAGTTATTATGATTCAGGAAACCCATCTTGTGAAGCATTCTCTACGATGGTTTTTAAAATAGTTTGAATGTCCTTGTTCCGAAAGAGATTATTAGCATTGGTTTGGTCATAAATCCCGGTTAATTCGTTACGTAAAAATGATCTGTCAAAAAAGATACCATATGTGGCCATTAAAGAATCTAAGGCTCTTCACTTTGGAAACCTTGTTTTGGAAGAAGAGAATTTTGTGGATTCCCTGACTTTAGAAAATTTATGCCCGATAAAATTGAGAATCTTGCCCCCCCCTTTTTTTTTTTTTTTTTTTTTTTACAGTTGTCACCACCACTCACGGGCAGAGCCCTATTCAAGGAGGGGGTGTTTCACGCCTCAGAAGTCAACAACTAAAGCAAATTACGCAGATGAGCACAGACGCAGGCTTTGAAGTGGGGGAGATTAAATTCAGTAGGAAACACGGAAGATGGAAGAGAATTCCACAGAACAGATGTGGCAGGAAAGAAGGAAGCACCGCAGCGAACTAGCCTGGAGTTAGATACATCAACACAAAACTCATGTGCAGATACAGCACCCCTAGTTCTACGAGGGCGACGCAAAGGTGGAGGTACGCGAGTGATAAGCTCCCTCGAGCACCCGCCGCTGCGGTACCTATAGAAAGAAAATAAAGCACCAACGTCGCGCCGCAAAGATAGAGGGTCAAAGTGAACTGGAAAGTACAGAACAGTTTATAAGCCTTTGGCCTTTGACTCGACCCTGTCCAAAACCCTGGTGAAACCAGAACACACCCCCAGATATGAGAGCAGTACTCCATACATGGGCGGATGAGACCCTTGTATAGCTGGAGTAATTGAGAAGAGGGAAAAAAGTCTCGCACTCTGAACAGACTCCCAGTTTCTTGAGGCCGCCTTAGCAATCGTATGTGATGTGAGGTTTCCAAGACATTTTTTTTGTTTATAATAAGGCCAAGGATGTTTATATTGTCAACAGGAGAGACGAGAGAACCGTCGAAGAGATAGGAAAGTTGGAAGATGCCTTAAAGAGGGAGATTTGTAGAAGTTGAGTTTTAAAGAATTGAATTTCACAAGGTTGAGACGACCCCATCCGGAAATTCTATCCAGATCAGCGAGAATAGAATCGGAAAGATTAAGACGAGAGGCAATTCTAGAAGTAAAAGAGGGAGCAGAATTGATATGAGTTGAAGAATGGAGAGTTCAGTCATCGGCATAAGAGTGAATAGAGTTAGATGGTGCAGGTGAGAAGATCATTAATGAAAAGTAGGAAATAAGAGTAGGAGATAAGACAGACCCTGAGGAAACACCACTATTGACAGAAAAGGGAGAAGAAGTCGCCCCTTCAACAACAGCCGATATTGAACGATTTTGAAAGAAAAACTAGACATAAGTAAGCAAGAGAAGGAGGGAAACCCCAAAGGAGGGGAGCTGGAGAGCAGTGGACGCGTGCCATACCCGGTCAAATGCTTGGATATGTCAAGCGCCCACCACGCAAGTCTCCCCCGTAGTTCCTAAGGGGGAAAACCATAAATCAGTAAGATAGGAAAGTATATCGCCAGTAGACCTCGAGCGCCGAAGCCGTACTGGCGATCGGAAAGAGTGAATGAATTCCAGATGATCTAAGAAATGAGAGTTGAGGAGTTTCAAAAGATCTTAGATAGAATATAGGATACAAGTAAGAGCTATAGGGCGATAGTTGGAAGGATCAGGGCGGTTCCTTTTTTCGGAATGGGTTGGACATGTGCGTGCTTCCAACACTGAGCGAAAGTGTTAAGTATTGAGACATAGAGAATATAGTTGAACGAGGGCGGGGATAGCACGGAAGCACACTCCCTCAAAAACTCGGGGAGGAATGCCATCCGGCCACCCGCCTTCTTAACGTTCATAGTTTCAGGGGACCATGCACCCGATCAAATGTAATCACAGGCAAAGGCATAGGAACCTGAGAGGAAAATTAGGAGGATGAGGAATACCAGAAACTTTCAGGGTTGAGTTAGAGGAAAACAGGAGGCCGAAGAGATTGGCCTTTCAGTTGGAGAATTAGCCTACAGAAGCATCAATCGAATAAGAGGAGGGAAAAGACAGATTTACAGATAGTTGTTAGAGAGATGTTTTGGCAAAGGCCAGGAAGATTTGTCAGTAGGAGAACCAGGGAGGTTAGCGAACTTTCGTTTGATGAAAGCCCCGCTTGCTCGTCGAAGAGTATCCCTGCAACGATTTCTAGCTGAATGAAAATTAAAAAGCGAGTGATAGGAGAACAAAGAATTTTTCACACTCGATAAGCACTGTCTCTAGCCTGAATGGCCCGAGAACAAGCACGATCGAACCCATGGATATGAGGAGAGAAAGATTTAGTCGAAGAAGGAATGAACCTGCTCATCCCGTCAACGATTACAGCTCGCCCACCTTATCGGCCACGAGTTCGAAAGCGTCACCAGAGAACAAAAGCGTCATTTCCAGTCTATATGCGTAGAAGCAACGCAAAGGCCCCCCAATCAGCCCGATCAAAGTGCCAGAAAAACGCGTAGGGCAGGGTGGAGCTGTTGGAGAGAAAATATTATAAATTTAAGAGATATAAGGTTGTGGTCAGAGTTACCAATGGAGCGAGGTGTGTATTTATAGAGAGAAGGACTAGTGGTGAAACATAGGTCAAGTGTGTTCAAGAATTGATGGGACGATCCGGAATGTGTGTAGGTTCAATAATTAGTTGCTCCAGATCGTTTTGAGAATGCTAAATGATTCGGCTTCCTCCCCACCAAAATCAGTATGAGAGGATCCCCAACCATTCAGTGTTGTGTACATTTAAATCCCCTAAATAGAGGACCTCAGGGTATTTGGATGAGAAGATTAAACAGTCTCGTGAGAAGTATAAGTATTCAAAGAAAGAGTGAAAAATCTGTTCTGTTAGGGAGAACAGTAGCAGAAGCACAAGATTATTGTAGTAGAAGGAAGAAAGATTTTAAGCCACAGAACATCGAAGTTAGGAGATTCAAGATTCTCGAGACGTGTTACAGGAGTGTTTATGTTTACATAGGCCCAATACTCCACCCTTCAACGGAAAATATTAAAAAAAGTTATAGTTAGATATATTAAACGAGTAGAGGATGAATTCATAGGCATCTGTGTCTCAGGCAAAAAGAGCAAAACATTAGCAGTAGTATTAGAAAGGTAAGTCTCAAACAACCGCAGAGTTAGAGAGTAAGCCGCGGATGTTGGTAAAGTCGATAGAAAGCCCGCGCCTGCGCAAATCTGCCATCACACACGCACACACAACCACAACAACAAAAACAACAGACAAAAACAGACAGACAAAAAAACGAAAGTTGA
>JABUQX010027445.1:7500-10000 GCA_015478945.1 Trachelipus rathkii | reverse complement strand
TTCGGAATCAGGGCAACAAGTTACCTATTAAAATTACCTTCAAATGTTTTGCCGCAAATCTTTGTTGGCCAGTGTTATTCATTATTATTTATTATTATTATTATTATTTTATTATTATTTATATTTTATTATTATTATTATTATTATTATTATTATTATTATTATTATTATTATTATTTATTATTATTATTATTATTTATTATATATTATTACTATTATTCCAATTATTAATTACTTATTATTATTATTATTTTCCCATTATTATTATTATTATATTATTATTATTATTTATTATTATTATTATTATTACTATTATTATTATTACTATTAATTATTTTTTATTATTATTATTATTATTATATTTCATATTATTATTATTATTTATTATCTATTATTATCATTATTATCTATTTATTATATTTTTATTATTTTTATTATTATTATTATTATTTTTATTATTATTATTATTATTATTATTATTATTATTATTATTATTATTATTATTATTATTATTATTTCATTATTATTTTATATTATTATTCATTATTATTTAGTATTATTATATTATTATTATTATATTATTATTATTATTTTATATTATTATTATTTATGATTATTATTATTATTATTATTTATTGGTAGAATTTATATATATACTATATAATATATATATATATTACTATATATATATATATATTATATATATATAATATATATATTATATATATATATATATATATATTATGATATATATATTATATATATATATCTATATACATATATATGGCAGTTTTTCATTGGATGAAAGGAACACAGTACCTCTAATTTAATTGATAACCGCCTAGGGTTGAAGGTTAGACAGAGAATATCTCTTGCTATTCTTGCATATTCATATAAGTTAATAGCTACTAAATTTGATTAAAACTTTAATAAAATTACTTCAAGTAGCTTCTATGTATACATGAAAGTTTGCAACATGATTTCACTGACATTTAAATTTACCTTAAATTTAAACAGACCAGAGCAAAAATAAGAGGATGAGAGATTTGAAAACTTTCCTCTGATGGAAAAAGTCGAGTGAATGAGTACTATTCTACTGAGATACCAATTATTATTATTAGGAGGCAAAACAATGTGCCAAATATAAAATTCGTTCCAATTACTTTGAAATGAGGCTGAATGACGTTGGACGACAAATTTAAAACTCACATGTTAAGAGGTTAATCGAAATACCTTATTCCTTTAGTTCTTCAACTTGCTAAAATTTGGGAAATTGCAAAGAGCAATAACAATGATATTCATCTACTTTACAAAGATTTAAAATTTGTAATTTTTAAAAGAGTAATCTAATTTTAAAACACTTTATATATATATATATATATAATATATATATATTATATATATATATATATATTATATATTATATATATATCATATATATACTATATACTATATATACTTATATATATATATATATATAATAAATATAAATTCATGCATGAAATTGAAATATTTCAATGAGGATATATTGACTCTTGTTTTCCAAGCTCTGAGTATCACAGAGTCGTCAAATTTATATATATATATATTATATATTTACTATATATATATTATATATATATAATATATATATATATATTATTATCATATCATATATATATATATATATATATATATATATATATATATATATATATATATATATATATATATATAAGGGTGAACGCAGTGAGAGGGGGAGAAAATTATTTCCGAATTTTTTCAACGGAACCACAAAATTGATCATCTTTGCAGATTTTTGATAGCCAAAGTATGAGCCACGATTGGAGTATGCTACCGCGGGCGCGGAGATTCACAGTTTCAAAAAAACTCGATTTTTTGGCTGGCTAGCGACGTCTTTGGGCCGTATCTCTGAAACTTCTCATTATTTTCTCATGATTTATGTCTCAAATCATAGGCAATATTGTTCTAAGTAATTTATATTATATACATATTTGTTGCTACTTATAGTCGAACCGAGCTATAACAGCCTTTGTCATCAAAAACGTGACTAGGAACCTCTATTAACAAACTTATGATATGAGAATTATTTAATATTTTTCAAAGTATGAAATTAATTATGATGGAATAAAATGACAATGTTTTTGTTTTCTAATATTTCATGTATTTTAATAAGAAAAGAGATTGACATTGCATCTTTTCTAATTTTAAAGAAGGATAAAAATTATATTTGAATCTATTCTAAAAGTTTGCTCAAAGTGATTTTTGAAACATCAGGATACTCTTTCGGCATTTGTGTACTACCTGTAAAACATATTGTTATCTTGCTCCTATCTTAGTGAAGGAGGTTTATTCAAAGTCGTAATTCAAATTCCACTCCTCGTTCCTGCCACATCACTTTAACGACCTTTGGTCGACTTCACAATCCCCCAATCCTTCCTTAAATCGATATATTATTCCAACCAGCTACCTAGGGGGATTCTCTGAAAAAATCTGCGTT
>JABUQX010027444.1:0-23932 GCA_015478945.1 Trachelipus rathkii | reverse complement strand
TTCTAACACTCGGTATGCGGTTTTTTGCCGGTTCTTTAAATTCTTCAACAACACGCGTTGCGGTTGCGGCTTACGGTGGATCTTGAAGTGAGGTTGTTACAATAAAACCTTTTTAAATTCCATGCTCTCAACACACAACACCGACTTCCTAGATCTAACTCCTACTCCTACTATTACTACTGCTACTACTCATACTACTAACTACTACTACTACTACTTATAATAATAATAATAATTAATCAAATAATTAATATAATAATAATAATAATAATACATCAATAATAAATAATAATATCAATAATAATATAATAATAATAATAGATATCGAATATAATAATAATAATATAATAGATAATTAATGATAATAATATATGAATAATAATAATAATAATTAATAATAATATTAATAATAATAATAATAATAATAATAATAATAATAATACTAAAATAATAATAATATAATAAATAATAATAATTAATAATAATTATTTATTGTAATAAAACCAAGAATAATATAATTGTACATAACCATCATAATATTTTACTACTACATTACATTAAAACTATTAATAATAATAAATAATAATAAATAATAATAATATTTTGTTCATAATTCCCAATATAATTAAAGCGATGTTATAGCCAAAAAAATTAAAATTCAAATATAAAGTAACTTCACAAATGTTTCAAAAAAGTTCCATAAAAAGACAACAGAAATCTTTCATTCTTAAACTTTTTCCAGCAGAAAAATCATATCCACCTCTCAGAAACGTGTACTTAAGACAGAAAACAACTCTAAGTAGGGAGCTTACAGGCATCTAGAGGTTCAAAGGTAAAAGGTCGGGCACTCCTCTCAGAGTCGCTTCGCGGATTCTCTTCCTTTGAAAGCAAAGTTTTCTTTGAAATTTTTCTGTATGTGTCCACTTTTATGAAACTGTTGGACACATTGTTGAAGTGACTTTATGTGTTGAATTTTAATTTTTTGGCTCCTGTAACATGCTTAATATAAATACTGAATAATAATAAATATAATAATAATAATAATAATAATAATAATAATAATAATAATAATAATAATAATAATAATAATAATAATAATAATAATAATTAATAATAATTAATTATAATATAATTAATAATAATATAAATAATATAAAAATTAATAATATTAAAATTATTAATTAATAATAATAATAATTAATTAATAAGTAATAATAATAATAATATATAATGATAAATAATAATAATTAATAATAATAATAATAATAACAATATAATAATAATAATACATAATAATAATAATTAATAATAAAATAATAATAATAACAAATAGCGATAACATACCTTGTGACTGCAACCGCAACCCGACAACCGCAACGGTTGACGGTTGCGGTAGAGTTCGTTGCAGTTGCAGTTGTGGTTGTTTTACAATGATAATCGCGGTTTTGCGGCTGCAGATGGTTGTCAAAATATGTCGGTTGGTTGCGGTTGCTGTTGCAAGGTTGCGTTTATTCGATCCATTAATAATTATATATATATATATATATATATTATAATTATATTATATATATATAATATATATATTAATAATATATATATTATATATATATATATATTATATATAATACTATTATATATACATATATATTATACTAAATTATATATATTATATTTATATATTATAATATTATATATATAATATATATAATATATAATATATAATATATTAGATATATATAAATAGCTATTAAGTGTTTCTTTCTAGAATTTTCTAAGTTGTAACCTTGAAACTATCTCATATACTCTATAGAAACTTCCCTCCGAATTTTGACAATAATTCCACACTTGCAACTGCAAACATTAAAGCTTTTCCCTTTTCATTTTACAATTTTATTTTCATCAATTATGTATTTTTGGAGACCGATTGTAAAGGAGAAGACTTCAAAAAAAATAAAAGTAAGAGAATTATAGGACAGAAAGATCGGAAAAGGGAGAGAGAGCACTGAGGGGCCGACCAAGGTGTCAAAAACCTTCTTTCAAGAATTCCTTAACGAGAAAAGAAATCATTCTGCTATGCTGATTGATTTTCATTGAAAAAAAGATTCATGCAATTTACATGTAATATTTGTTCAAGTTAAAATTTATTTTCCTAGAATTTACACAATTTGAAATAAAAGAATCATAGGATTTCAAACTGTAAAGGTAAGAGCGCAAATGTTTGGAACCTAAAAACTTTTGGATAAAAATTCTCAGTGTTGGTTACTAAGCCACGATTTGATTGAATTGCGATCAAAGAATCTTGGCCTCCGGTTGGTTTAAAACTTTCTATCATACATACATATTTATACAAGCCTAACAGACGTATGTATGTGATCTATCAAGTTCGTTTTATCACCACCGTAAATTAAACACAATCACCTTTTCTTCACATGTAAACTTTTGACCAACTGGAAACTAGTGACTCTTAGGGTTTAAAATACTATGGTCAATTAGCACAGATATTAACTGGGTAAAATTAATGAAGTAGAAAGAAAATTTTATTTTTAAAAAATATTGTAATGAAAACCCCACGAACATCTAACCAAAACAAAATATACAATTAATTTTAAAATCCTACCAATAAACTGTAAATGTTATCAGTTTAAATTCTTATTAACTATTTTCTTTCATCTAATAACTTCTTATTCACCGTCGCATTTTTACAACCCCATTTAAAATTATTTAGAACCCTTTTTCTCTCAAACTTCTAAAATACTTTTAATAAGTAATTTTATATTTTGCTATGGCATAATAATGATTTTAAAAAATCCAGCTTCTCATTACAAATAGTTTTTCCGAGTTTGGGGAATATCACATTTAGTAGATCAATAATTATTAATAAATTTACTATTATTATTATTATTATTATTATTATTATTATTATTATTATTATTATATTATTATTATTATTATTATTATTATTATTATTATTATTATTATTATTATTATTATTATTATTAGCTATTTGTTCCATTTTAGGTTTTCATGAAACCTATTTGAAATGCTTAAAAGGAGCTGGGAAAAAAAAAGAAAGAAAAAAAAGCGAAATAACCCAGAATAAAGTTAACGAATCCTCCAATGGCACTGATAAAAGTTATGAAGTCCCCCAATTTTATAAGTATACAAAAACAAATTTGAAGATACGAATGCATGTCACACAAACATTTGTATACGGGACTTCTCCCATCGTACCCCCGACTGGTGAGTGGTGATGAAATAAAAAATATTTCTTTAACACCATATGTATATATTTTAAAAAATACACCTTAAAACTCTAAAACTGGTTTGGCGTTAAAAATATATATAAAAAAAAATTGGCGACTTTATAACTTTTTTCAGTATCATTTCTCAACTTGTTTTTCTTTTTTTTTTCTTTTTTTTTTCTTTTTTTTTTATAATTCTCTCGATTGCAGTGCATTTCACATTTCGTATAACTTTCATGAAAATCTGAAACCGTATTTTTTATCCCTAATTTTTTCTTTTCGTTATTCATCATTACAGTTCACTCTAAACATTCCTTAATAAAAGTTTCATGAAATTTTGGAACGGGGCTCCATTTTAACAACGATATATATATATATATATATATATATATATATATATTATATATATATATATATAATAATATATATATATATAATTATTATATATATTACATATATTAATATATATTATATATATATATTATATAACTATATATACTACTATATATATATATATATATATATTATATAATCTTGTTTAAAGAAGCCATTGCAAAGTTAAATAATAATGCCACACTATAAATACTATAATATATAATAATATTTCAATACGTAGTATCACAATAAAATGGAAAATTAAAGTACCTCTCTATGTACGTCCTACATGAAGGTTAATATTTAAATAATATAATTGGTTATTGTAAAAAATTATAAAAGAAAAAACGAGAAAGAAAATAAAGACGCGTTTTAAGGTTGATACTATTCATATTTAAATACAAGGCTTTGTCAAGTAAAATCGAATTAGTAATGAAAACCCTACAATTGCCCTTCTTTATATACACGGGTTTAGCCAGGATTTAGTCGGGAGAGTGGGGGGATTTCTAGTGAGCTTTATTATATACTACGTTCAGAAATTATAAAGGATTATCCTAACTATATTTAGCTTATTTAATATTATATATATATATTATATTATATTATTTATATATAATATATAGTTATATATATATATATATTATATAATATATATATATTTATATATATATATATATTATACTATTATTTATATATTATATGTATATATATTATATATATATATATATAATATATTATATATATATATTATATATATATATATATATTTATTATAAATAATAATATAATATATATTATATATATATATATATATATAGAATATATATAATATAATTATATTATTACATGGGCGTAGCAGGGATTTCATTTCTAGGGGTGGGCAAAGCGTTGAGTGATATATAAATATATATATATACTATATAATATATATATATATATATATTATATATATAGTATATCCATCTAGATTAGCAATTAATCTATTATATACTATGTTGTTCGAAAAAAAAATCAAAATTTTTTAATATTCTTTTTTATTATTCGGTCATTTTGTATTTCTGGGTTTCATCTCCAGTTGAATATTTCAACGGGTACGCCTTCCGTGAATGATTTAACGCTTTGGCAGCCACCAAATGCTATCGACATAGTGAAAGTTCTAGCGGAGAATAATGTCAGAAGAATCCAGCTGTATAAAATCACAAAGCTAGTTGACTTTAAGCTATTATAAAAACGAAAACACATTAAAACTTAGAAAAAATAATAATAATCGTAACCATTTATTAATTAGTTCTTCATCATCCTACAAAATCAAAAATATTTTGAGTTTTTTGACAGTAAATTTAAAAAATCGTCTGGCAAATATAAGAGTTCATAATTTTTTGTTTCGCAGGCATTTAGCCGGGGGGGCAAGTGCCCCCCCCTGCCCCCCCCTGCCTACGCCTTATGTATATATTATTATATATACTATATAATATATATATATATATATATATATATATATATATATATTATACATTATATATATATGATATATATAGTATGATAATATATATATATATTTATGATATATATATCATATATTATATTATATATTATATATAATATATATATATATATAATATATAATATATATATATATATATATATATATTATAATAGTATAATATATATATATATATATATTAATATATATATATATATATAATATATTGTTGATATTGTTGATCATCCTTTCACCAATGAGAAGTGATACACAGTTCATAACATCTTTTGATTTGAACATAGCTGAATTATGAACAGTTTCTGTATAAAAATATAAGATTAAACCCCACAAAATATAAATATATATTTACATAATATAATATAATTATACATAAAATAAAATTCTTTTATTAAATTCAATATATCTTTATTTGGTCGTGATCAGAGGTGGGCATCGTTACACAAAAAAACAATTCCATTACCGTTACTCAGTCACTTAGAAAAAGTAATTCCGTTATCGTTATTCCGTTTCTTTGAAATGAAAAATAAAAGTAACGAAGGTTCAGTTACTCCGTTACTTTTAGCTTTTGATTACGACATTAATTACGGTATCATAGGTAATTTAACGGTTTGTATATTAAATTTTCAACATTATCATTATTATTTAAAAAAATTTACTAAAAATTATTGACAATTATTGCATCAAAAATTAATAATTATACATAAATTAAAAACACGTAGGCTATATATTTATTAGTATATTCTTATGACATTCCTTTATGAGGTTTCATTTTCAATGTCTTAAGCATTCTGTTGTTACCCTTTAAAAAAATATTACCACTTTTAATTAGATAAACATAAGCACCAGGGCCCAAACTAATATCCCAGACCGACAAATAGAGAGAATACTAGCCGACATAAAACAGCACAAACAGAAAAAAACAACAAGCAACAATGTTTTTTGAAAAACACACACTACTTATTTTTAATTATTATTATTTTTTTTTATTGTTAATTTATTTGTTCAATTTCTGCCATTTAAAATTTTATAATATAGTAAACAAAAACAGTTCAATAATTGCTTTGCGAAAGCTTGAAATGGCGTTTACCATTTTATTTTTTGAAAGCAGTTTCTTGTTTCAAATGTTCAGAGACACACATAAAAGCCACCAAAGTATTAAAATATCCAATTCTGTCTTGCACATTACGGGTCAACAAGTTCAGAAAGTGAGTCAGTAAAAGAAGTGGAAAAACAGAAAGATGATCCAGGATTTAACTATAAATTAAAGAATGAGCACAGCGATTAAGTTAAGGATTAAAGGATGAGAATGTGGAAATATTAAGCCACAGGACGTCTCTCTCATCAAAGAAGGTGGCATGCGAACAGAGTTCAGAAGAACAGTGTCCGATGTAATAGAGATAATATAAGGAGAGTCAGGAGAAGTAGGAGAGTTGATAAGGCAAAAATACCCAGGCTCCACCCAGGGAAAAAATATCCCATAGGAATTGTCTCGGGATCCCAAATAAAACTTCCGATTAGTATTTGTAATGTATCCAACAAGCATTTTTTAAAAAATAATTTTCCGGACAATTCTATAAATTTTCTACTAATTTCCGGTTGACCCTTACGGAATTTCCTATGGAAACCATTAGGGATTCCGATGAATATTCAAAATTCCTTATCTTAAAACATCAATGGATCCCACGGGGAAATTGTATTGGACCTTAAAGAATTGAACAATGATCCCAACAAAACCAATGAGAAGCAAGATGAGAACCAATGAAAATATTTTGATGGGCAATCTTTCAAGAAGAGCTGTAAAGGTGGAGCCACCTCATCTAAGATGTCTACTCTATACAAATAAGAACGACAAATTTAAATAGAACAAGAAAATTATAAATAAGAGAATTAATAGAGAAGTCAGAACATAAATAAAATAAATAAAATAATAAATTATTGACTAATGAAATGATGCATGGTAAATAAAACGCCTTCGTTAAACAAAATATTTATAAAAATACCAAATCACAATTAAAAGTAATTTAGACTTAATTGTAATTGCAGAAAATTTTCACAGTTTAAAGATCACATACACAAAAAAAATGGACAATAATAATTAAGCAATAATAAGGAAAATCAACCCCAGCTTCTCAATAAAATTATATGCATTACTTTCATAAATGACGGTGGTAATTAATGCTAACAGCCATGTTATAGTTGTATATATAAAACAGGATTCATACTTTCAATCTGACCATCATAATATATATATAGTCCCCTTGTAATAAATATACCAAATGCACACCAAATATTTTTATGGAGTCTGCCTCAACAAGCCCATTTTAGAGCGATTTTTCAACAATTATCAGCGATTTAATTTTAAAAATTTCTCATATCATTTCCGTAAAAATTTCTATCCAAAATTCCTTTTCCCATTTTCATAACTTAATATGTAGACACTTTGAACCCTTGCAGCCTGAGAGTCAAGAGTAAAAAACAAAGAGACAATAAATAATCTTCTAATTCCACATCCCGACCACTACAACTGCAATTTCTAACACTATACTTAAATTTAATCTCTCCTATGTGTAAACTGAATCGAGTTCCTTTTCTTTATTTTCTTATACTTTAAATTATTAATAACAGGGATTCTTTTTTTTTTTTATGAAAATTGAAATAATAAAACAAAAAAAATAAGGCTATCAACAATATATATAAGTTGTACTGTTAAATAGGCTATCATTTATTCATATCAGTGGCGTACACACTCTCTTTAAAAAAAATTCAAGACCAACTATAGTATACATAAGCTTAATATATCGGTATTATAATTCACACTCGATAACATTTTCATAAATCATTACGATATACATATGATAGACATGTATTTCAACTTCTAAAATAAATTCCAGGTTTCCTACTTATCCTTGGTTAGTATTATGTAATATTGGTAGGGTAAGATCTCCGTCCAGGGTACAAATACTGTCTATTACTTAAAGCCAGGTCTACAGATTCTATACTTATGTTAGACATCATCTTCGCAAGTTATTCCAAACAAAAGTACTAATTAACCTGTAATAACATTTTCCAATCAAATATATCAGTTCATGTTTTCCATCTTGTCAAAGACATATTAGCCCACGGCGGCGGCCTGCGATGCGAGAAGTCCCTCCCTCCGGCATAGCTCCAGACAATTTTAAAATTTAGCCGTGACTCTCATTCTGGTTTCTGTCATAAAGATTTCTCTGATATCGTTTATCAACAAAAAAAATATGAATGTTTATTGCTTCAAGGTCTACGAAAGTGATTCATAAGCAACATACAATCAAGTCATATAAATCTTGCTCATTCTTTAACATTACTCAGTAATCCAATTCTCATATAACTTCTCATGTTACTATCCGTTACTAAATAATTTAAATTCATGCAATGATTGACAATTCAATTCTCGCTAGATGATAATCTTGCAATATATTTTCCATTAAATTAATTTAAAGTTTATGTCCAACTGCTTGAAACACCTGACTCGCTCTTTTAATTAAATTAATATCTATTAACAATACCATAAAAAAAGTAAAAAAAATTTAGAGATAAGAAATCATGAATATTATAGCAACAAAAATAAACATAATAATTTTAAATGTATCTTAATTATATAAATTATAATAATAATATTTATAATAATAATAAGTAATAATGAATATATAATTAATAATTAAATAATTAATATTATAAATACTGAATACAATACTTTGAAAGATTTTCCTTAAAAATCTATCACAGCCAATCGAATCACATAAAACCGCATTAATACATAGAATAATAATAATAATAATAATGATATAATAATATATTTTACATATTTATAAATATAATGATATATTAATTTACAAATAATAATATAATAAATAAATTACAAGAAGCTCAAAATATTTCTAAAAGTTTTAATTTGAAATAAATTTTTTATTATAAAACTTTGCGAATTCTCCACCAAAAAAGTTAATACTATAAAATGTTCATAACAGTTTTCTATATACATATATAAAATATAATTAATTTTTAGGGAAGAAAAAAAAATCAGTAAATTAAAATTACTTTAAAAAAAAAGAAGGATTAATAGCAATAATTAATAATAATTAATAATAGATAATAGATAGATAATAATAAATGAATAGATGAAATAATAATAAATAAATAAATAATTTACAACATAAGAACTGATGATAATTGATATAACTTTTATTTATGCAGAGAAATATATAATTAATAAATTGAATTAATAATAATAATATAATTAATAATAATATAATGGTAATATATAATAATAATAATAATAGTTAATGAACCATTAAATTAATTTAGTAATAATAATAATATTTAATTTAATGAATTAAGGTGAGATTATTTTTCAAATTCCAGACGATTTTTAAGAAAACTAGATATTAGTGAACTGCAATTAGCAACAGTTCCATGTTATATTATGTTAATCAGGTCTCTTACTAAATAAGTTACTAATTACTGATCAGATCAATTGTTCTTTTCAGCAGTTTCTTTTTCTTGTTCTCTTCGCTCTTTTCTTGCTTTTTTTTTTAATTTTCGTTTTTCTGCTTTCTTCTCATCTACTGCCGTAGTTGGTTGAACAGGTTCAGCGCACAGTAACGTGTGATGCCTGGCACTGCAATACTTACAAACTTGTAATTTCAAACATCCGCTAGTACTGTGTTTGCTGTTAACGCATATTAAGCATAATTTAAGTTGAACTGCTCTAACTCTTTTCTCAACGGATGTTTTATATTTAACACAATCCATAAATTGATGATTACCCAAACAAAGTGTACATGTCATAGACACTTTATTTAAGTTAGTTTTAATATCCGGATTGGGAAATTTTGTATTTCTAATTTGTGCACTAGATGACTGGAAACTGCCTTGATAAGGGGGTTTTATACTACTAGTGTTTACATTATTAGCCATGAAAGGTCTCATATTACCAATTTGTACATATGCAGGGGATTTTTTAACACCCTGGGGGTATGGTGCCACATTTCCATTTGGAATGCCAGCTGCTTTCTTCTGTTTTTTACTTCTATTTCTCTTTTTCTTCTTTACAGGCTTTTGTGTTTCTTTGGAAACAGGAACAAGACATAATAAAGTGTTGTGGTTTTCTCCGCAATTTTTACAAAAGCTATTTTTCAAGCAATCTGCAGCTTTGTGAGTATCTTTTAAGCAAAGAGTACATAAATTTAAAATCACGGCTCTTCCGTGTTTTTTAAGGGGCGTGTCAAACTTACTACAAATGCCAATTTGATGTTTGCCATGGCAGAGAGGACATACAATATTTTGTTGTATATCCTTTAAAGGACTCGCCTCATTTTTCTTCACCTTTGCTCCGTTGTTACTCTCTTTCGATAGTTCTTTAGTTAAACATAAGAGTGTGTTGTGCTTTCCACTACAGAATGTGCAACAAACGGGTTTTAAACATTTTTCAGTCGTATGGTCACTCTTAATACAAATTAAACATAACTCAAGCTGTTGAGATCTTTCCATTTTCTGAGAAGACGTTTTATAAACAGTACAACCACTGAAATGATGGCAACCTGAACAGAGTTGACATATTAATGAATATTTAGAAGAATCATTAAAGTCTTTAACACCTTCTTCCTTACTTTTACAAGCACTGTCACCTCCTACAGTAACAGCAGAATCATTCCGAGATCTTTCTTCAGAATCCTTATTTATCTTCTGAGAACATTCAAAATTCAATAACTGAATTTCAAATTTTAAAGCACTTTGAAATTCATGAAGAGTCCAGTAGCTTGTTCTATCAGCTTTATTAATTCGATTCCAAATTTCTATGGGTAATTTTTTATTTAAAAGAGCTGCAACAAAAAAGCCGGCTTCCTCAATATTTGTCTCGTATGCTTTAAGAGCTCTAACGTGATATTCAAATTCTGAACAAAAACGCATTAATGAAATCGGCGCAGCAGTAGGACGTTGAAGGTCTAATAAACCATCCAAATGAGATTCAACCAACACTTTCTTATTACTGAAAGTTGTCTGAAGGAGTTTCAATGCCTCATTATAGGCCGAATCTCCAGAGCCTAACTTTGAAACCATATTTAAGGGCCAGCCCTCTAGTCGGTGCTTCAAGCAAGCAAATTTAAAGCCTTGTGAAAATTTTTCATCTTCATGAATCTCACTTTGGAAAGCCTCCCAAAATCGAAACCAGTCTACAGTTTCACCATTGAATTTGGATTCCAAAGCTTCATCAACAAGTACATCAAGCAATGATTCTGCAAGCAAGATACCTTTTTCAATATCTTTATTAAGCTTTGCAGATTCTTCCATGTCCTTAATAAAAGCATCTTCATCAAGTAACACCTGAATAGAGTCGTCACAATTAGCTATATTGTTTTTCACTTGTTTCAGCACCTCAATGGTATTCCTGACCCTACTTTCATCAATGTCTGAAGTGTCCAACAACTGTTTGAGCATCTGAAGCATGTTGGTTGCATTGGAACGAAAATCATTACGAATACCATTTAAACCAGAAACGTTACAACTTCCTTCCTCCATTGTAAAGCTAGTTGTAATTAAGCAAAACTTTACTTACGGAACAAAACTATATTGAACAAAACTCAAGACTCTTACAATAATCCATACAAAACAATTCTATACAATTTTACAATCTAAATATGGAGACAATAAATAAACATAACACTGATTCTGGTAACAAACAGATTTTTCTTTCATATGTAAATTACATAATTATACATAAAAATTTTCTCTCTCTTTCAACTATACCCCCCAATTCTATCATATATTATAGTACAAGAATTTGACATATATAAATTTAGAGTGACCAATGAATAAAACTATTTTTAAATATTAAAAACTTTTTAAGAGACCAAAAAATTAATCAGCATGATTAGTCTCTTACACTGAAGAAAAATTAAGATTCTGATCAGCCAATACAATAAACCTGCTGCCTCTCATCTTCTATACTTCAAAATATCTGTAATATATATATATATAATATATATAGATATATATATATATATAATATATATATTATATATATATATATATATATTATAATATATTATATTATATATATCACTAAAACAAAGAACTATTACGGGAAGGTAAAGAATTGCCTCCTCTGGGGTCGAACCCCCGCCTGTTGCGACTAACGAAAACATACTCGACGCTCTACCACTGAGCCATCCTCTAACCTTCACTGTAATAGTTCTTTGTTTAGTTGTAAAATATTAAATTGCGGTAAAAGCAATGTTATAGTATATATATATATATATATATAGTATATATATAGTATATATATATATATAATATTATATATTTATATATATATATATTATAAAAATATATATATATATATATATATATATATTATATATATATATATGTATATATATATATATTAATATATATATATATATATATATGATGGAACGATTAATCGTCACAATCTTTTAAGACTTTCACGGCAAAGCTTTTCAAATTTATAAACCTGACCAAACAACACTTACTTTTTTCTGGTTTCAATACTAAAATGTACTAAAAAAAAAAAAGTATCAAATTGAATAAATACTAAAAAGAGAGAGGAACTAACTGTTGAAGTCTTACATTAAGGCACAAAATTATGAACATCCATAGATAATGCAGTCAGACATCTTTGAAATTTGTTATTTCTTGCAATTCACAGTATTCAAATCTTCACTGTATATACAAAATACTGCAAAGCTAATATATATATAATATATATATATTATATTATATTATATATATATATATATATATATAATATATATATATTATATATATATTATATATATTATAATATATAATATATATATATATATATAGTTATATATTATATATATTATAATTAGTGATGGGACGTTAATCATCACGTTAATCGGCATTATTTTTGTCTCAATCGTCATCGTCAATTTTTTTTGCAGATTTCGGAGTCGGAAATTTTTTTTTTTAAAAGTACACCAGAAACTGGAGAAAGATTTATGTTTCTGCATCATAATTTTAAGAGCTCCTAAATTTAAAAGTACTAGAAATTGTGTATGTCTGTCATGGTTTCCTCCTATATTAAAAATTTTTTAAAATCAATGTTTGAAGATATTAATGTATTATTAAAATTACATAAAATATTTAAGTTGAAATATAAAAAGCATGAATGATTTTAATATTAAATAAATCATTATTATAATCAAGAGAAATTATTATTATTATTTATCATTAACACCAAAATTTCCCTAAAAAACTCAATAAACTAATTCCTCTATAGTTCCTACAGTTTGCCCTTATCCTTATATTAGGGGTTACTATTACTGATCTCTTCCAATCCTTCTGAACTATACCCTTCACAAACACTTTTGTTACACAACTTCCAAATCCAGTCAATCATAATCTCTCGCTTCCATTCCTGATCATTTCACCAGTAATTTCTATATATATACCTGCGGATTTACCAATTTCGCATACTTTCTCACTCTGCCTATTACCTATCCCAAAATACCAATTTCTTCTTACACATTCAAACCCACACACATCACCACTATCACCTCTTCATTATTGCTAATGTTAGTGAATTTCGAAGTGTTCCCTCCACACTCTCCTTCTCATCCATTCATCAGTCCCGAAAAGTTATCCCTATTCATTGTTTATGAAGCGTTCCCCTAATTCTCTTAACCTTTGTATTTACTTTCCAGAAGAACTTCCTATTTCCCTTGTAAGTCCCCATTCATCCTTCCTTCCAGAACTGTTCATTTACCTCTTTTTTCTCCTCTTTTTTTTCCTTTTGTCTTTCTTTTTCCTTCTTAAATATATCCATACACTTTTTTTTTGAGTCGTCATTGGGCTTTAGCAAATTCAACCCACGACTCTTCTCTTTATTTTTAACCGCTGGGCATTCACCTCTTTATTCCACCACTCACTAATGACATTCTTACTTCCTACTTTACTATAATTGGGAGTGTGCTGGGAATCGACGGTCTGAGAAGACTGAAAAGAAATAATTGGATTGCAGTCAGTAAAAGGAAAGCCGAAGGAGAGGAATGCGAGTTTGGCGAAGCGAGAAGAAAGATGCATAATAAGAGTGAATGACGGGGTTTTGTTAAGGGTATAGTTGTCCCACCTGGGCCAAGGATGAACCCTACATTGACGAGATGCCATAGTGAGGTCCGTCGCAGTCCCGTGAAGGGCCCTAGGGTGGATATTTCTGACTGCGACGAGCTCTCAACGCAAGGGTATTAAAGGGGAGCGGTATAGGCTGGGCTTTCTTTTTGACTTGCGTCATATTTTTCAACTATTTTTCTGTTTCCAGTGCATGTGACGCGCCTTAACCCCAGTCTGGGGAAGAAGATGTGTGTAATGATATATAATATATATATATATATATATATATATATATATATATATAATAAAAAATAAAATAAAATTATTTATATATTACTTCATTTTATATATATATATATATATATATATATATATATATATAATATAATTCACTGGTTAAAAAACATAAATGTGAAATAATTATTATAATAACTTAGCTTAATGATACAGTAATCATGTACAGAAAAGTAATTGGGTATTGATGATTAGGTGCTTCACTAGTGAAGAAATCTTAAACTTTGTAATTAATAGGTTTGTAAACTAATTAAAGGATTAGAACCAAATAGATCGTTTAAATTATATTGTCTAAAAGACAATTTAACAAATATTATATTGAATATAAACTGTAAACAAATAAATGATTATTATCGAGTTATCATTGAACCCTAATAGAATAACTAGGGTACGTAAGTTTGCAGTTTTTCATAGACTTATCAGAGACTATATCGAAACTACGCTCTTGTGATACTAGTCTCTACTATCTTGAGCTAGTAAAATATAGAGAGTATTTCCAGTCAATATTTAAGGAATACCACAGTAAGTTTGATTGTTAGGCAAATACACTGTATAATAATTTATCTGCCTCTCTGTTCCTCACCGCTTAATTTATATTCAAGGATTTTACGTCAAACTATAATTAGACATTGAATTCTTTCCCATTTATCAATTACTTATTATTATTAAATAATTAAACTCTCACTGCTATGAAGTACTTACTGATAAGACAATAATACTTGTTAACTAAACACGTATTTATAATATGGCAATATTTTATGAATAAATTCTTTTTTGGGCTGGTTTCACCCAAAAAACTTCAGTGGCACTCAGGCTCTGCCTCAAAGCACTAACCCAAACGTTGCACCAGATCCACAGCCTTGACATAAACAAAAAAAACTCTTGGAAACCTCACATCACAAGTAATATACGACAAAAGCAGGGGTAGCAAAAGAAAACTACAAAATCCAAAAACGAACACCTAATAAAAAAAACCCAGCTGCTGTATTTTGCTATATTTATGGAATTTGGAGGGGGGGGGGGGGGGGGGGGAAACGATAAACAGAATTTAAATAAATATACTTTATTATATTACTAAAACAATTACATATGAAACTAAAACATATTTCTTTTAAATATTATGCATTCTTTTTCGTTATTATATAAAGAATTATAGGTATCCAAACTAAAATGTCAGAATTCTCTGTATACTTTTAGTTTCTGTACTTTTTCACCTTCCTGCTTTTCGGTTTATTCCATACAAGACCATGTTTAGATCACCCAAGTTAACCAAGAGATTGCAAGATAGTAATGAATTATCACACACATATAGTGTAATGGAGTTACAAAATATAACAAAAACAAGATACCGGTCACTCCAAAGTTAACTGTTTTTGGAAGATTGTGAAAAGTATTTCTTTTGTCTTTTGTTAACATCAAGGGTCCAGTTAAATGGGCATCTTACCAAGCTCAGGAAGTGAATTTTTGATTACTTTCCAGAACTTGATTCACATATTGTCAGTTAAATTCCACAAACCATAAAATTGCCAATATGTCAGAAAAGCCTGGAATACTGGCACAGGCACTTTTTAACTTTTCTTCAATGCATCGAATTTCACAACAAGGCAAATCCGAGTTTGTTTGTTTTTTTTTTTATATAAAGAGCCGCAATCTATAACTATTTTTTTCAAAACGTGAAGTGAAAATAATTTCAATAAAATTCTTCTGTTCTCTAATATTTTTATTAATTTGTCTATTATTATTTTAATATTTCATGCGCGTATTTTTCTTTTTGTATTATTTTTTAAGTTAATTTATCAAGTCACTTAACTTCACTTAGTGCAACCAATGACTGATTGTGGGGTTTCACGATCAAGAATTGTTTTAAGCCACCGGCTTGCTTGGCCAGTCGTTGCAACCCTCTCTTTTTTTATCCGGGCCTGGGACCGGCACATATTGCTTATTAGCAATACATGGCATTAAAAAGGAATTTCTAAAAGGACTCTTTTGGACAAATATGTATGTCTATAATCCGAATGTTGCAAAGTATTAATTATTTTGATCGAATTTTGAAGCAAGCTGGTCCTTAGTTTTGTAATATAATAATTTTATCCAAACGTGCTCTCTTTCACAATTTTTTAGCTTCACTTCACATTTAAGCTTGTATATAATAATATATTTTATTTTCATATTTTAATTCCGAAAAATTAATTTTAATTAAGTTTGAATATATTTAAATAGTGATTTTTGCATAATGTTTTTTTCTACTTGAATATCCCTCAGAGGCAACCAACCTGATCACAAGAATACTTCAGATAGAACTTGTTTAGAAATTTTGTCAAATGGAACAAACTATTTTGAGCTTGAGTGTTCTAAGTTTCCAGTTTTAGTGAAATTGTATGTATGTATGTCACCATGTGTAACTTTTTTAAAAGCAAACTTTATTTTCCCTCATTTTCAAGTTTAGAGATAATATCATTGTACACAGCTATATAATTTGGAGTAATTCTCATTTTTTTTTTAAAGTTCACATCTCACGGGCTTAGCGCTATTCTAGGGGAGGGGAACTTCTCTAGATAATTTCTACCTAGGATCCGAGATAGGGATAGAATCCGGGCCCTTGCCATGCGACTCTACCGTTCTGCCTATTGATCATTGGTTTAGCCATGTCTAATTAATATTCTTATGTCAGTAAAATCGAATTGGCCCTTAATTACAAAATATAATCGTCATTTATATTATGTTTAAAGATTCAAAAATTCTGTATAAATAGTTTAGTTAAATTTTGTGATATTAAAGTTTTATGAATTTCCCATTATATATATTTTTAAAAAGACAAAAGAGCCATAAAAAAAAAAAACAAAAAAACCTGCTGAGCTGGTTTTAAAATATTTAAAAAAAAAAAAAAATTTTTTTTTTTTTGCAAATCCTGGACAAAAGTCAAACTTTCATCTAGATTTTTCTAAAATTATTTAAATTACAACTTCTGCTTTAAGAATTTTGTTTAAAAAGTTGTGCAAAATTTCACTAATATAATTAGATTTTCTCAAATTTGTAGCCTTTAAATAAAATTAAAACATTCATGGGCCTTTTTTTTTTGTAAATATGAAAATCTTTTTTTTTTCTATTTTGTGTGTGTACAAGAGCCTTCACTGCACACTATAATGCGGCAATATTGGGAGAGTTCAACACCATGGACGACGACTAAACAAAAGAGAAGAGGTAGACAATTTATATGATTTTGATCTCATATAGCAGGTTTAAATGCTGCAAGTCATAAAGTACAAAGGACCTGAAAATCAAATATTATGGTATAATATTAAAATATAGAGCGTTTACAGGAAAATAGTGCAGAGTGCATTGAAGAATTTATTTATATGCTCCTAAAGCATTAAATCCAAACAGGATATGAACTGACAGAAAAGTGGGATTGACAAAATGGACAAGTAAGAGAGGGAGAAGGGCTACTTTAACATGTTACCACAAGTTATATTCGAGTGATCAATCCTCAAAAGCACAGGAGTCAAACCCAAGTAGCCTCTAAAACAATGAAAAAAGCACAAACTCTTTATAAGGAGTTTCATTGTACTTCATATGAAACTTTTCACCCTAAGAATCGTTCAAAAATCTTGTCAGTAAAAGCAACAAAACCCCTCTTGCGGTCTAGTTACGTCCTGGGACTTGGGAGGGAGATCTTTTCCTAGATTTCTAAGTCTATGCTTTGTCAGATATTGCGTTTCCTGGGATGTAAACATGAGGAAGAACCAAGCAGAAAACGATTATCAGATGTATAGTTGGCAAGATTTCAGAAACAAGAGTATTCCTAGAGGATCAAGTCTGAAGAGACATAAATGCAATTTCAGAGTCAAAGAAGATTGTATACAATGTTTTTTTGAGGGCTGAAACCTAGGTATTGGTACAATCTGCACAAATATCCCTGCTGTAAAAAAAACACAAACAGTTCAAGGTTGGGGAGGGGGATTGTCTTTGAGAAGAATGGGTCAGTCAAATTATAATGTTAATAACATTCAACTAACTTGTTGGGGTAGGTACAGTCACAGAACAAAAAATTTTATGTGCATGGTAAACCAGCAGAAGCGAGGGTCATTTCGGGTCATCTCAGCGAAAAATTCAAATAATAAGTAATAATTGTTTTAATTCCCCTTTACCAACTCGAATAATAAGTTTAAAGATTTAAAACTCTTTTTCTTTACACTCATAAGATTTTTAACACAGTAATGGCATATGAAAGAAGGTAAATAAAAGGAAGTGTGAAAATACAAAATATTTATGCAAAGGTCAAAAATATAATCCCAGAGCACTAAATAATTCTTACAAGAAAAAATTCAAGGGACAAGTAAAGTATGAGGAGAATATTATTATATATATATATATAATATATATATATATATATAATATAATAATATTATATATATTATATATATATAGTATATATATATATAAGATATATATATATTATAGTATATATATATTTCTTCTTTTCTTTCTTTATCTACCTTCTTATTTTTCCATATCCAATCTTCCACTTTAGGTGACCTAGACGTGACGAGCTATCGAAAAGAAAAGCAGTAGGAAGAAACATATGACAAAAGTCGAAAAAGAAAGGCCAGGCCTTTACCGGCCCCTCAGTTACATTAATTTAGTGAGAAACTCGTCGCAGTTCAGAAAATCCACCCGTAAGAAAGCTTTTCAGGGACAGCGACGGACCTCACGCATGGTGGATCGTTCAAGGTAAGGGTTCACCCATGCGCCAGGGGGCCACAACCATACCCCCTCCACAAATTCGCCGCCGCCATTCATCCTTGCATTACACCTTTTTCTTCTGCCTCTTACCAAACTCCAGCATTTTCTCTTCCTTTTTCCAAAACTTTTTCGGCTTTACTTGACTCAATCCACGGTTTCTTCGGTCTCCAAGCCGGTCGGGTCCCAACACACTCGCCACTATACATCCCGCTTAACCAACCGACTTATCCTGTTCCATTATGACAAACATCCAATACTTCATTTATTCTTCATTTATCCCTCTTCACACCACACAACTCTTCTAATGAAGTTCATGTCGCTTCATTGGTTATAAATCTTATCAACACGCTAGCACTCCCCTTTTAAGGTGTCCATTGAAGCACAGTTTGAACTTTGAAATCTATGACTGTCTTATTCCTGACCATAGTTCGACTACTATACATAACACAGTAACAACATACCCTCATGGTAAGACCCTAAGCACACTCAAGACTTATTTCCTTTACATTCGACCAACGATTTAATTGCACCAGCGACCTTCCTGCCATTCAACTTCCTACGTACACTGCTTGCATGCATCCGTTCCAATTTCATCCAAACATATACCCTAGGGAAATATTTAACTCAGACACTTGCTCCAGCTGCTTCACCATCTAACATAAACTTCACAACTGGACCGAACTGTTCCTCACTGCACAACCATTAACCTTTACTCTTATCCACGACTAACTTTCAAAGCCCCTCCGTTGTCGCACAGCATTTTGGCCAGAGATTCTCTCTATCAGATCCTATCAAACTCTTTCAGATTCGCCACACAGAACCAAATCATTCGCATAGAATAGTAGGCACCCTTTCCACTTCTCATTATTCTAACACCGTTTCCTGCAGTCCCCACCTCGAATTCTTTTCATAGAGCCCCATCCATATACAAATGGAATAACCAAGGAACATTAAGCACCAACCCTGTCTCACTCGCTATTAATCCGTAAACCAATCACCATTGATCACCATTGTATTCTTACACAGCGCGTTCCACGTATCGTCATGACAACTTTTGATTCCTCAAGCCTACCACCAACACCATATATCACTAACACCTGCCGATTAGAGGCTTCCTTATTACCCTAGTCATTACGCTGTTGCGAAATCCATAAAAGCGCTGAAATACAGATTGGTGTCTTCTTCTCTCTCATTTTCTCAGTATATTTGTTTCAATGTAAAGATGGATCCCACACATCCCCTACAGCTCCTAACACACTTGTTCTTCAGCCAATTTCAGTCGCTTCAGGTCAGCTCGACACACGTCTTTCGACCAAAATAACAGCATATACCTTCCCTACAACACTCAATAAACTTTCCCCTATAATTTCGTACAGTTTTCCCCTTTGTCTCGCCTTACCTTATAGTATGTAGGGTATATTACCGCTTTCTTCCTGCCAATCCCGTTGAAACTATACCTCCGATAAACGCTTATTGACACAAGCTTCACAAGATCCAATCAGATCACCCATCTCGCCTCCTTCGTTGATCATGTTCACGAGTAATTTCATCTATACCTGCAGGTTTTCCATTTCTTCAACTTCTCACTCTACCCATTACTCCTCCTTACTAATAAACCTCATCCCCCCAAATACCTATTCCTTCTTGCACCATCAAACGCCACACACATTACACTATCACCTCTTCATTTACTGTTAATAATTGGTGCAGGATTTCGGAAAGTGTTCTTTCCACGACTCCCCTCCACTAGCCATTTCATCAGTTACGAAGAGCCCATCCCTATCATTATTCTAAGCAGATTCCCCTTTATAATATATATATAAGTATTAGATATAATATATTAAATATATATTATTATAATATTATATTATATATATTATATTATTTAATATAATATAATATATATATATATAGTATATATATATAATATTGTAGTGAAGTTGCATAAAATCAAGAATAAATAATAAACGTTCGCTATATGGCTTTTAACAAATACACTTGTAACGACAATATTTTTTACCGAAATTTTCATGCTCACCAATAATTTTAAAACAATTTATATGGTGAATAACCATATATTTATATATATATTATATAATATTAATATATATAATTAATAATATATATAATATATATATACTTAATATATATATATATAATATTATTATATATATATATATATATATATATATAATTATATATATATATATTTAATTATATTAATATAATAAGAGCCTCGTGATGGTACTCAAGTAGATGGTATGAGTTACGCCGCCTCTCATTACAGAGAGGTATAGATACGCTCGGTTTAAAGTGCTCCTTGTATGGGCGGTAGGTTCGCAGTTGTGTATATCTAGCGTGCGCAGAGACGGGGCCGAAGACATTAAAGCTGACTAGAGATAACACGTTAAAAGTGGACAGAATGGATGTTGGAGGTGTATTAGCTGGTACCTTAAAGTTCACGTTATATATTTATTCTGTTCTATAGTTGTACCACGTTATATATAGAGGGATAAGCACGTGAAATATTGTAAGTTATTATATAATATATTAATATATATATATATAATTATAAATTATATATATATATATATATATATATATTATATATTAATTATAAATATATAATATATATATTAATATATAATATATATATTATATATATATATATATATATATAATATTAATTATAAATATTATATATTAATATATTAATTAATTATATATATATATATATAATAATATATATTAATAATATTTAATATATATATATATTTATATATATTAATAATATATATATATATATATATTAATTATATATATACTATATATATAATAATATATTAATATAAATATATATATATTATTATATTATATATATATATATATATGATTATATATATTTATTATTAATAATTGATGTTTAAATCATGTACAGAATCTTTTATTTTTATTTTTTAAATACAATAAAAGTATAACGGAATTTTTCAGAACATTGTATATTGAGATATCTATTATACCAACTAGAATTGCTTTAGGATGCATTTTTCTTACTATTGATGTGTTAGTTACACAAACCCTTTTCCTTTACTTCTCTTCATGAATAAGACTCCATTATTAGGCTAACAATGGCTTCACCATTATCCAATTGTAATCTCTCACATAGACTTTGGCCTTTATTTTTATATTATTCTTAGGTAAGTTTATTTATATCTGCTTGATCCTTTCTAAAATACTGAATATTCCTTTCTTATATAATTAATATTCTTCTAAAGAAGATCTCTTTTAAGTGTCTACCTGATTACTCCTTTATGTACATTTATATTCAATAAAATTATTTTTTATTTTATTTAATTATTATATAATTATATTTATATTATTAATATTATATTATTATATATATATTATATATATATATATTATTATATATATATATATGTATATATATTATTATTATATATTTATAATATATATAAATATTATATATATATTAATATATATATATTATATATATATATATATAATATATATATATTAATAATAATAATATATTAATATATATATATAATATATATATATATTAATATTATATAATATATAATATATTGTATATATTATATTATATATATTAATATATATATATATTAATATATATATTATAATATATATATATATATATATATATATTATATATATATGAAAATTATACCATTGGCAATATAAAATTTCAAGTCACTTATATCAACTGTGAATAATTATTATATTATTATCACTATTAGCAACATATTATTATTAAATATTATAGGATCTCTTATACATATCCTCTCTCACATCAACTAAATCTCTACAATCATTTAATTTCATCAAAGAATATTATTGGTTAATATATGTATAATGTATTTACCACTTCACTCCACAACAAATTGATAAGTTTTTTCTTATATTTTATTTGTATATAAAAATTAAATGTTTTTTTCTCTCTGAAGATAAGAGTACTTAAATCTTCCACTTATCCAGACCATCAAATATATATATAACAGTTGAAATTATTATTAATATATATTTACATTATATAAAAACATAATTTACCTTTTATAAATTCAATTTGCAAAATGAAAGATATATGAAAGACTTAAAATATCTATAATGTTATTCAACATCCATACTACTACCATATCATTTGAGTTTTTCTTGAAATTCGACATAACAGTGATTAATAAATTATATGCTATATAATTTTAAATAAATTTTCAAATTAGTGTTGTGTTTTTAATTACACTACTATTTTCATTAATATATATATATATAATTATTATTAAAGTAACTCAAATATATACTTCAAACCTACCCTTTTAAATTTAATAATATACTAAGACAGTTTATTTTAATGCATATAGCCTTAGACTAAATGATTATCAGATTATTTCTCACTTATCTTTAGAAAATTAAAAAAATTAACTATTTTCGTGCACCAAATAACCTATATGACTATCACTTACTTTAATAATAATTAAAACATAAAACTAATTACGTAATTATAAACATGTAAAATACTAATAAGATAATATGGGTAATAATAATAATAAAGTGAAAAGCTTCAAAAAGCATAATTAGAATAAAGAAAAAGGAAAATATATATATT
>JABUQX010027443.1:72500-79010 GCA_015478945.1 Trachelipus rathkii | reverse complement strand
ATATATATATATTCTTTCTTATATTTTTATAAATCTCTTTTATATTTATTTATATTTTATATATAATTATAATATAATATATATATAACTCTTCATATATATATAATATAATAATATATATAAATAATAATAATAATAATATATATATGTAATAATATAATAATAATAATATGTAATCATATATATATAATAATAATAATAATAATAATAATAATAATATAATAATAATAATATATATGGCATAATAATAATATGCCTTCTTTCAACTCAGTCAACCAATATATACATAATAGCATATATGGCACAACAATATAGCCTCATGTTTAGCTAACTAACTCTATAGCAATAGCAAATGTAGCCCAGCTAACCATAACCATATATATGTATATAACCCATGCCATAACCCAACCTTATACTGCATATGTATATGCTCATATATACTTAATAATAACCAATAATATATATATATATATATATATATATATATATATAAGAAGTTTCAAGCCGAAGGATGTTTGAATTTGAATATAACATATTGAGAAATATTTTTATTTAGAGTTATTGTAACAATTGAAATTTTGGGCCAGCAACTTTGTCACCAGGGGGACGATTTATTTAATTCATTTCAGAATTCGGTAGTAAATTTATAAACCTGTCTCAATTCTCACACCTATCAAAAAGAGCCAATTATATATATACCATAACGGTTTCGTTTCTGGACACTTGTCATGCATTTTGAGATTGGTTACAGTAGGTTTAGTTCAATATGAAATGGAGTTTATAAACCATATTTGAAAAAAAAATCACATTAGACGGTTTCAAAAGTTAGACAAAGCGCAACTACATAAAAAATTACTAACTTTACTCTCAAAACGATAATAGCAATATCGCAACGGGATTAAGGAAAAAAAATGTGTCAATAATGATTTATGCATTTCATCTGTTTTTAGCTTTGAGACGAAATTTAATCCTGTCAAGTTTAAATATTATTAAGTTAGACTTCACACCTGTCACATAGTTTCCAACTCGTTTCCATCCTCTCTCTCCTTAAAATCAAACCATAGTAAATATAATAAAATATAATGCTGGCGAAATATAGTGAGCAATAAATACTTCTGTAAATAAAGATTTTACCATGTTTTAACAATATATTAAAGTTTTATTTTATTAAGTGTGTGTTTATAGCAATAAAGGGCATCCGCCATATATAATAAAATATAATGGAAACAATTAATTAATTAATGAAGCTGTATTAAACTTATAAAATTTAAAAAATAACTAAATCACAGAAAAAAACCTTTGAAAATTGTTCATTTTATTATCTTCAAAAATATAAAAGATCACATATCACTCTTGTGAAAACGAAAGCTCAATTTTAAAGAAAATTTAAACTCTTTGCTCTCCCTCTCGACAATTTCATAATTCATTGGTTGTTAATATAATATATATGTATATATATATACACCAATACCACCTATATATATAATAACCCAGTAGCAGCCAGCCAGCTAGCTAATATTTTAATATATATGTATATGTATATGTATATGTTGTAATAATATAACTAATAATATATGTATATGCTGCTCTTTCTATATCAATTAGTAATATATATATGTAACATAATAGTATATATAGCCAATAACGCTTAACGCAACTGTTTATCTTTGTAGTATAATAACATATACGCCTTTGCTGCCTATCAGAGGCGAGCTTTGCAACTTTTTTTAGTCCGCGATTCGCAATTCCGCTATTTTTGTGGGGCATTCCGCAGTTCGCAATTCTGCAACTTTTTCTGCTAGTCCGCTATCACCTGATTCCGCAATTTCGCAACTTTTTCTTTTTCGCCAGTCCGCTATCGAAATTCCGCAATTCCGCAACTTTTTTTGCTTCGCCAGTCAGTCAGCTATCGCAAATTAGCTAATTCTATCGCTAATAATTATTTTTCACTACTGAAGTCTACCACAGTCCGCTAACTCTTTATTGGTGGTTAAAAACATAATTTCCGATAATAATTACAATTTATATATTTATTTAATTTTTACATTTTAATGTTATTTTTATATATAACAATTAACAAGCTTTATAGCTATGACTTGTTGTATGTATGCGCAACAACCAACTAGCCAATAGCCAATAGCCGCCTAACAATAACGTAATAACCAACCAGCCTTGCCATGCGCCAGCCCAATAATGCGCCATATATAATACCATACCGCAGCAGCCAGCGCATATGTGGCCATAACCAGCCAATATAGTATGTATGTAATATATATCAGCTAACAACAACATAACCAGTATATAACCCTTAATATATGTAATAACAACAACCTTCTTTAGCCTAACATAGCATAATAATATATATATCTACCGCCTTTACCAATATATACTGCTCAATCGTCAGCAACTTTAGGACTGGGGATTGGGTGTGTGCGCCGGAAAAGAAAAGTAGTGAAAAGGGCATGACAAAGGGAAGAGAAAGTCCAGCCTTACCGCCCCTTTTATACCTATTAATTTAGAACTCGTCGCAGTCAAAAAATCCACCTAGAGCATCATGGGACCGCGACGGAACATCTCGTCAATGTGGGTTTCATCCTTTGGCCCAGGTGGGTACAACCATTCCCTTACAAAACCCGTCATTCACTCTATTATGCCTTTCTTCACTTCACATTAAAACCTACATTTCTCTCCTCAGACTTGTTCCTTTACGGACTCTGTCAACTTTTTGTTCCGGTCTCCCAGCCGATCGATTCCCAAAACACACACCCACACACACACACACACACACACAAACACTCACACACACCCACACACACACACACACCACAACACATCACAAACAAGCGACTCTCAGCCATCTATTCCACATGATACAAACCATCTCAATATACTTTCATTTATTCTCTCATTTTATTCCTTTCTTCACACTACACAACTCCCTAATACGTTCATTCTCATTTTATCAATTCTTCTCACTTCTCTAACACGCCCATAAGATTGTCCATCAACACATCTTACTTCAGATCACTACCTCTTATTCAGACATAGTCTCCCACTACTATGCATTAATACTGACGACGCCCCCCTCATGTAAGACCCTAGCGCACTCAAGACTTAGTCCCTTTACATCCACCAACGATTTAATTGCACCAGCCACCTTCCTGTCATTCACAACTTTCCTACTACACTCTGCATCATCTGTTCCCTTTTCATCCAACATATATCCTAAATATTTAAATTCAGACACTTGTTCCGGTTGCTCACATCCAACAAAACTTCACTGTCACCACCTACAACCATAGCCTTACTCTTATCTACGACTTACATCCTTACTCACATTCAACCAAATCTCTCTACCAATCATCTCAAACTCTCTTCAGATTTGCCACACAAAACCAAATAAATCATCTGCATATAATAGGTAGGGCACCTTCCACTCTCTTCCATTCTCCATCATTCTAACACCATCTCCTGCCACCAAACCTCTAATTCTTTCATAACTCCATCCATATACAAATTGAATAACCAAGGAGACTTAACACATCCCTGCCTCACTCCGCTATTAATCCTAAACCAATCACTTTATTCTTGTACACGCTTCACTATCATTTATACTTTTGATTCCATTCAGAAACACCACCCTTTCCTTATAATCAGGCTTTGCCATAGAGCTTACTATTAATCTATCATGCACTTATATTTTGGAAATACTTAAAACCTAAATACAATTTATTCTTCTTTGCCTCATTTTCTCAATCATTTGTTTTTAATGATATTTGATCCACACATCCTCTACAATTCCTAAACATACCTTGTTCTTCACCAAATCTGTCCTTCAGTCACTTGACACTCTTTCGACAAACTACCAGCATATATCTTCCCTACAACACTCATTGTACACTAATTCCCCTATAATTTCCTACAGTTACCCTTATCTCCTTACCCTTATATAAGGGTACTAATACACTACTCTCACCAATCGCGGAACTATACACCTGCACCCTCCATATACGCTTTGTTGCACAATTTCTCGTCATTTATTCACCATCTGGGTCCGTTCCTGCTCATTTCTACAACAATTTCAATACACTTCTTGCAGATTTACCATTCTTCAGCATTCTCACTCTACCCCATTACCTCCTCCTTATTAATGACCTCATCCCAAAAATATCCATTCCTTCCTGCACCAACACACATTCACAATCACCTCTTCATTACCACCAATGTTAGATTTTTCAGTGTTCTTGGAAGCACTCCCTCCATCCGTTTCATCAGTTACGAGCACCATCCCTATTCATTATTCTGAGCATGTTCTCTTGTTTTCATTCTTAACCTTTCGCTTCCTTCCAGGAAGGCTTTCATTCCACTTTAAGTCCCCATTCATACTCCTTCCAAACTGTTCAGTTATCTCTTTTTCCCCTCTTGCGTATGCGGCTTTATGTTTCTTTTTTTCTCCTTTATTATTCCAAACATCTTTCTTTTTGAAACTTCTTCATATATATATATTTATATATATATATATATATATATATATATATAATATATATATATCTTAATAATATATACCTGTATATATATATATATATATATACTATACTCAGCCATATATATCTATATATATACTCAAATCTAGTTTAACTCCCAGAAAGGGTTTTCGCCTTTCAGTTGATCCAGCATCTTCTTCTATTCTGGTCGAAACTGTTAACCCTAGAACATACAGAGAACCAAAACTATAAGGGCAATGGTCCTCCGACGCCAATCCTGGGTTAGCTTTCACGGTAGGATTTTCGTCGCTTTCAGTAGAACTTATCTTCTTCCATCAGGCCTATGAAACTCGTTCTCCCAGAGCTCTCCGAGAGAATCATTGCTTCTTGGCGGGAGGATAAGGAGGGGAAGGAGGAGGGGAGGAAGGAGCAGTGTAACGCGTTTCATTGACTAATTAGTAACGACAATTATGTTAGGTGTATATTATATATATATATATATGAATAACTCATGAATAACAAAATTAGAAACGAAGATGTGTAAAAACGAAAAATGTTCTTGCACTCTACTATATACTCCTACCTATTGAGCTTGTTGAATGTCATTGCTTTGTGTTCTCCTCCTCCTCATCTTCCTTTTCCATCTGGCACAGGCACTTCAAGTTCAAGATTTACAATATTTCAATTCAAAACACCAAAATATCAAAATTCTCATCAGTCAGGGATGACTTCTTAGGCCTGAGAACATTAGAGCCCAAACTGGGCTGTTTTACAGCTTCGCGGAAGGGAGACAGGGGTTTTGTACTTGATAAGAGGTCAGCGGAGCTTCTGTGCTGCTGAGGGGAATAGGTAGCTACTGGGAACATTGGGGTGGTCACTCGCATTTCACCTTCCCTAAACTTGTTCCCAAATCTCAAAGCCTTCTTCGAGTATCCTCATGGTGGTCGATAGCCAGAGGCTGGTTGTCATTCGCCTTCATGTAATGAAAGGGGTCGTTTTCCACCTGCTCCTGCTCTTGGGCGGCATCATCGTTGTCGTGACCAGGAGTCACGTTTATCAGCACCTCACTGATAACCCTCTTCCTGATGGTCTCCTTCAAGTCCTCATTCAGGAACTCAACGACTGGAAGTTTGAAATGAGGGCGGAGGGCTGTGATCATCAGCAGGTCTATGTCCACAAACAGGTGCTCAAACCTCCTCTGTGAAGGCCACCTTAAAGTTGGTAGGATATATATATATGTATATATATATATGTATAGCAGCAACGCGCTCTTCTCGCTCCGCTGCCAGCAACGCCAGCCCAGCCAGCAGCAGCCAGCCAGCGCTCTTCTTTAGCATAACTTAACCAGCCTTAGCAACCAACAGCGCAGCCAGCTCATAACATATATGCTCTTATATATACCATATTGGAAGTTAGCAGGCCAAAAGATTTTTGGTCTCTATTAAAAATCAAGCGAGCAATAATGACAATGGTGTTTCCAGTGAAATTCTCCATTTAGGAAGGAGGAAGCGTACGAAATGACCAGCATGGCACGTGAATTCATCTACGGCATTGTGAAAAGACGGTAATTTTCTCCAATTAATTACGGAGTACGCACTAGTTTCTTTAAGAGAAACTGAATGCTCTACATAACTCATACAAGAAATCTAAAAAAAATCTTCTCGCCAGCCTGAATTTTGAATAGTTATCATTTTACTCTCTGGCTTGTAGGACTGCTGCAAGATATCGTATTGTTTTATCACTTCGTCCACGAATTCATAGTTGAGAGTTGGTTTGGTAGAAGAAATTAGATTAAAGAAGTCTGCTTTAAGATTCTATCCAGAATATGATGCTGGCAGCCAATGTACTGTGGCTGACCAAATCCTCATGTGACCATTTCAGTTTTTAATTTTTAGCAATTCCATTCACTCGTCAGTATTTATTGCTGTTGTGTCACATACGATTTGAAGTTCTTCCATGTATCAAATTGATTCACCAAACTTTGCATTAAAATATACTGTTCAGCATTCACATTTTACTATACCTA
>JABUQX010027443.1:42500-67500 GCA_015478945.1 Trachelipus rathkii | reverse complement strand
TGCTGTAACTATACTGCGCGCTGTACCCAATGATCAAACATGATGATAGTATACTATATATATATATATATGCACGGCATATATGTGTGGTGGATTGTAGAGCGTTTTTTTCCTAATAGTTAACACTTACTAATATAGTCATCTTGGCCAGGGTATCTTGATAGAATGTCCTCTGGTTTGGCTCTATGTGCTGATGAATTTGTTAGCAAGATAACAGAAAGCAGCACCACACCTTTCATTGCATTTGTCAGATATCTCATTTCAGCTCTAATGGGTCTAAAATGTTTTAACCTATCCACATTATGAAAATTTTAGTGGTTTCCATAATATGTTTTAGTTTTGTCATTTTTACTTTTGTATATTTATTTTATTATATGCATACTTAAAAACACTTAATGAAATCAAACATATATTTTATAATTTAAAATTGGTTATTTTTATTTTTTTATATTTGTATTGTTTTTGTAAATTATAATAAATCAAGACATTTTATTTAACAATAACTGACGCGCACTTTTAAATTTAATCTATGATAATATAATTTTTATTATGTTTCAATTTTAGGTGTTAATATATTTAGCTTAAACCGCACAAGAAACTTAATCTAATGACACTGAACACAACCTCCCTCACTGAAATCCGAATGAACACTATTTTCGTAAAGCAAAAAGATTTTTGGATTCTGGAAGTAGAGAAGAATTATATGGCTGAAAATATGATTATGGCGACTGCGTAAAGGACTATTTTTAGGCTTTGATTAGCTCATTTTTAAATTCCTTCATTTATCATGTTACTAAAAATTAATTGTACCCTTAAGTTGGTGCGCTTTTCCATTTATATAATTATTATATTTATAGTCTTGTGAACAGATATTAGTAGCTATATATCAATAAACTGATACATGTAAATACGAAACTAGGAGCATAAGGATATATATTATACGCTGCGTATATTTCTTTATTGACAAATTACCAATATTATTTTCTAACTAAAAGAAAAAAACTTGTAAATAGCGATGTAAAAAAAAAAAATTAAATATAAAAGATTATAACACTTGATGAATACAATTAATTAAAAAGCTGGAAGCTGTTGGTAAACTTTCGCGTAATTTTATGTAAGGTTTTTACGGAAAACGTAATGATACACATTTTTTTTTCTGTATTCGTTAGTGGTGCGCAGGCAATAACTGTTGACGTTAGACGATGATATTGCTGCGTAGTCTTGCGGATATTGGACATTTTTTCGTAAAATACGCTTTATAGAGGATAACAGTGACCAATGTAAAAAAATTATATTATTATTATACTTTTTAGTATATATTTATAATATTTTATTTTAGTGATATAATATATAGGTTATATTATATATAAAAGGTAAAAATTAGATGATAAATAATAATTTCTTGTATTTTAGGAATATCTAGTAGACTATGAATATAATAGGTAGGGAGGTTTATTCATAATAATTCCAGAAAATATATAATAACTAATAACTAATGCCTATATTATATATAAGCTAGCTTTAATGTGTACGATATATATGGACCGTGTTTTTTGTGTTTACGACTCGTCGAGTTGTTGATTTTTAATTTTTCTTTTTCTATATTGATCCTGAGATATTTATGATACCGTAACAGTCAAATTTTGAAGGGTGAACGATATTGATTCATAAGAAGACTAATATTAGAACCGAGGTTACGTTTGTACGACATCTTAAGTCAGTAATTAATTTTTTTTTTTTTTTATATAACTAATGAAGGCACTCTACTTCCCACGCGGTTGATAAAACCGAAATGTATGCGAATCGGCATAGGGGAAAGTCAATTTTACGGGTCTCTCGGCGCTTCGTGGCAGGAACGACTTGGGAGGACTATTTCTCCCCTACGGGGGGGTCTCCGAGAACCCCAGCGCACTTTGGTTATTAATTGAGAGGTGGCGCGTATCGAGATCCTCGCACCGTTCCTACGGGGGGGGTATGGAAACGATCCCGCCCCTCTGTTTTCCCCGTCAGACTCGATTTTCCTCACTAATTTTTTTTTTTTATCTAGAATGTTTTTACATTTTTGTAATAAAACTTATCACAGACGTCTCTGGATTCAAATACATGTAATTGGATGTTTTTTATTTGCCTGTTTTTGTGGTTAAAATGTGTGTGGCACAGTACTCTTTCTGTGAGGCATACAAGAATAATTTCTAATTTTATTTTAGTGTAAGAAAATTTAATTTTCTTTATTTATTTTTAGGATCATATTTTGTATATTTAAGTTTTTAATCATTTCGTAAATTTTTCGTTAGATTTAGTTTTACGAGGATTATGTCCTTACTATGTATTTTAGTGATAATTAAGAAATTTTGTCATCAACTGGTTAAAATATAAATGATTTGTCTTTCCTGTCATAGGGGGCAGTTTATAGTTTGTGTTTTTCTGAGTAGGGTGAAAATTGCGAAAGTTTTTGTTCATTTTATGCTGTTAGGGCGTGTTTATTAGAGGGGTCGATTGATCGATGTCATCCATTATTTTAAGCATATTTTCATTGTTTTTTTTTATATGTTTATTACTGCATAAATTGTTGATTTTATTCTTGTAGTAAATTTCACGCAATTTTATTATCCATGTAACTTGTGTGATTAATTTAATAAAATGGGTGTGGATTTAATGTTACGTTTACTTTGTTCGAATTATCACCAAATTATTTGTTTTTTTGAATCATAGGGCTTTGTCATCTACTTTGAGTGGATTTTTGAGTTAACTATTTTAATACGGTTATGTCTTAGCCGGTGAGGAATCGCCCTGTCTGCAGATTCAAGTGTTATATGAACGTTATAAATGATTTAGATAGCTAGGTCATATGAGATTTGAGTCGATAAATTACTTATGAATTTTGTGTTGTCCTGTATGCTTTGTGTTTGTAAGTTATTTGGGGTATCTGTTGGCAGGTCATTATTTGTTGAAAAGTTTTCTAGTAAAATATATATAAGTTCAGATGTGGTAGCGACTTGTACAAGAATTCGACGAGGTTTGTCAGGCAAGCTCTGAAGACATGTTATTAAACCGTATGCTTTATCATTGCCTTGCGTAGGCAGGGTGGCACCATAAGCCCGAGCGAGATTTTAGCAGATCGTACATCCTATCATTATTAGTATATATTTACCTATAATAACGTAGGATATTCGTTATTGCAGTTTTTTCTAAAATATATTTTTCTTTTAATATATTATTATAATTAATAATGAATATAATATAATTACTAATTATTATTTTATTATTTTATTGAAAATTTGCATCATAATTACTAAAATATAATAATTAAACTTGTATTTATATTCTGATTATAGATATGTAAAAAAAATAATGGATAAAAAATTATAATTGGATACTGTTTCCAATTTATATAATTCTGGGTTTTTATGACCCTTTTGTGATTCATAAAATAACTGAGAACATTGCATAAGCTATTCTATCATTGTTAGAATATGATATCAAGCTAAATAGAAAAAAAATAAAGAAAAATAAATAAATATAATTATGAATAATCCACAATATGTAATATTCTTGAATATTGAATTTACATAACAAAATAGATATATAATACTAGTATACTTTATTCTATTTTATTTATAATTATATAGTTTAACCGAAAAAGTGATCAATATGAAACATAAGGAATTCTAATTGTATATATTAACCAACTCTTGACGTGTAAGACGCACGCGCATGCATATTATTTAATATAAATCTGTATGCATATTATTCATATACATAATACACACTCACATCTCTCTATATAATATATATAATTAATATGTAAATATATTTAATAGTAATTCATAATTAAATATAAATCTATTATAATAATTATACTTAATTATTATTTATAATATGATAATATATATCTTTTACTATATAATTAATTAAATATATTATTTATAAATATGTAATATATAATTATATATAAGCATTATATTAATATTATAAATTTATTATTATAATAATATTAATATTATATTCATTTTATTTATATATAGATTAATAATATTCATTATTAATTTAAATATATTATGTATTATCTCTAGATTATAATATATTATTATATATTATTAATTAATATTATTATATTTTGCTTTATAATAATTTTATAATTTAAAAAAATACAAACATATCGGACTTTATAATAATTATTTATTAATTACTAATATTTATTTATAGAATATATTTAATATCTTATCTAAATAATCTAAAACGGACTATAGTATAGTTATACTTTTTATACATTTTTATATTATACACGATTGTTTCCTTTCATACATATTGTATGTAATTTATTACTTTTTCAAAATAGATACAATGAACAATAATATAAGATCTATTGATATTAGGTTTCGATGACCCGGTGCATAAGTATAGTATGGAGCTAACTCTTAATAGATAAGGTTTATAAAATACTATTATATAATTATAGTATCTAATTTATCATTTAATTAATAAAATTGTGATAAATATCTTGTATAGATATATTGAAATACTCTATGTTTAATTATAATAATATTAATATAGTATTTTATATATATCATCAGTTATTCATATTTTAAGTATTATTTATATAAATTTATATAATAGGTAAGTTTTCTAAATTGCTCTTCATAATGTTATATAAAGAAATGTAGGAAATATATATTATATATATATGGTTATCTAAAAATATATATATATGTATAAGCTTATAATATACTATTAAATATATTATTATATATATATATTTATTATAAATCTATACGTATTATATATGAAAAGAAGTATTAAACAGACTATTATAGTATTAAAATAAAATAATATAATAATCAAAATTATATAAATATAAAATTAATCGAATGAACTATAAATTTTTATAATATATATATAAATATTTAAATATAATATAATATATAGTAATTAATAATCAATAAATAATATAATTATATATACTTAAATATCTCATAATAAAATAAAAATATACTCATAAAATAGATTCAATTTTTAATTATCTATTTTATATATAATATATGAAATTTATAATAAAATATATAAATAAAGATTATAATTAACATTTATTTTCATTACTTTATAAAGTAAGGAGGTATATTAAATTAAATTATTTGAATCGTATACGTATGCGGAATATATTAAGATATCAATTTGGTGTTCCTGTAGCGGATGTAATAAAGAGGAAAAGTAAAAAAAAAAAATAAAAAAATATACTTACTGATTTATACTTGGAAGACCGTCGTGTTTCGCATAGTTTTATGCAATTGTGTGTGCTTTGGAATTTTATATACTTTTTTTACAATTTACATGTAATTTTTAAAATTTGGTGAAAACTTTAATATTATTAATAATATAATATATGATTATTAGTAATTATTAAATAGGATAATATAATAATAATTAACATATTAGAATAATTATATAATTTTATAATGTGTTTCTACTAATATATATCAAAGTTTATTATGAATAATAAATAATAATATCTGAATAATAATAATAATATCCAAAATAGTAGATAATGTAATATAATAGATATACTTAATAAATTAATCTACTAATATCATTAATAATCTAATTAAATATAAATGTATATATAATAATATTTTAATAATATATAATAAAATTAAATATATATAATGACAGTTTCTAATTAATAAATAATATAATAAATAATAATAAGAATAATAATCAGAAATAAATCAAAATACATATATATAGAAATAAATATAATAAATAACGTAATTAATAAGTATAAATATAATAATTAAATTTGCTTTTTTTATATTAAAATAAATTAAATATCAAACCTTAAATACAATATAAAAACACACTAATATAATCAATCATAATAATAAATTAATAGATAAATTAATTTAATAATAATCAATAATAATATATAATAATATATAATAATCATAATTAATATAAATATATAATACATAATAATAAATAATAATAAATAATGTATTACAATTTTGCTACCTACAAGTAATGATCAGAATAATTCTTTTACTAACTCGAATAAAGATATTAAAAACAATAGAATAAAACAAAATAGTAATAAATTTTTTACTAATTTAAAATATCTATAAATGAGTGGCGATGTTTCATCAATTTGAGTTTTTAATAATAATACACAAACTATTAATAAATTCAATGATATGAATAAAATAATAATAATAAAATTAACGGTAGATAGATAATTAAGATAGATATATTTAATTATCCCACTCATCACTCTCTATCGAGATGTAATGAATAATAAAAATAAATATATTAATAATAATATAAGAGGGAAGCGAGAGAAAAAGAGAGAAGTTAAGAACCAAGAGAAGAAGAACAGAGTAAGGAAGTATGTGAGAAAGAAGAAGAAGAAGAGAGATAGTAAGAAGAAGAAAGAAGAGAAGAAAGAAGGGATAAGGAGAAGAAGAAGAGAAAGAGAAAGAAGAGGAGAGAGAAGTAGTCAAGCGAAGGCAGGTTAAAGACAAAGGTATGACCCAGCACGAATATAGTCCATACGGAGTAAAAGGTCATGAGAAAAAGACAACGAATATCTAATTCTGTCCTAACACAGTGTCTTTCTCCTCTATAGTATATAATACTCTGTGTATATTCTGAATGCTATCCACTATAATAATATATATAATATTCGTATCTATCATTATTGTGATTAATGCATATATATATATATTGTTTACATATATATTATCTACATATGTAAACTAATAAATATATATAAAAATATATAATTATATATATATATATATATATCGATATTTATATATTATAGTTAATATTAATATATATTATAAGTAATATATATTTTATCGTAAATTTCATAACTACTATAACTTAATTAATTCTTAAATTATACTCTCGATAATTTATATAACGTATAGCATCTCTTTTAAGTTATATAGTACAATTTATTATAACATATATATTAATATATATATTATATTTATTAATAATAATATATCATTATATAGAATATTCTAATCTAGATTTAATATATATATTTTAAATAATATATTATATATATATATAAAAATTAATTAATTATAATATATAATATAATTCTAATATATATATATATAGTATTTATAAATATAACTTAATAAATTATACCATTTAAGTTTTTCAGCAATATCTAGATAAAAATATACCAAACTACAGACTACATTATACATCCCTAATTTCTGGTAAAATTGAACTGATCCCGCCGGTAATATGAACTTTTCTAAATTCTTAGATAGACATAAGCAATAGATTTAGATAAATGTGTATCTAAAGAACAAAAAAACTATAAAAAAGTGCCTATAACAATTACAATCACCATAAATATTTGTATATTCGTTGATTTCTACTTCATAAATCTATACTTATCCTATATCTTCCTGATTCTCTTATTCTTCTTCTATCTATACTTTAACTTTCACTTATATTTCTAGTTCTCGATCATTCTTAATTTATTATTTATTTTTCTCTTTAGTTTATTTATTATCTATCTATCTATCTCTCTGAATATATCTCTTTATTGACTCATCTGGTCAAAAATTCTCAGCTTAAAAGTTGTTGATCCGGGAAAGTATAAATATGGTCTTATCTCTTATCTCCTCTCTTACCTGTCTTATACCCTTTTCCTTCATGACTATTTTTCTCTACTCTCTCTCTCTATATGCTATAGATATATAGATATTTATTTTTTTAGTCCCTGTATTATATATTGTTAGATAACCGTAAACATTTAATAGCTTTATATAAGAAATTATTGGAGTACTTCAAATACAAAATGTAATTATAGTAATAGCTTTTATTCCAGAATACAACTTCCTATAGATATGTGTGAATGTATTATCCTAAGTATCAATCTTGATATTTGTAATATTGTTAAAATAGATGGTCTCATTTATAAATATATTTTATATATTATATATGTGTCCCCCTCACGGGCGTCTCGATATGTGCTCCCAAATTAAAATTCTGAATTAGTCTCGATGTTGTTTATGTGTTTATTTTTATATGTTTTTATTTTTATGTTTTACATTTCACTAATTTATAGAATTGTATATATCCATATAGGATTTTCTCTAAAATGTATGCCTTGTTCCCTCAGTGTATTTGGCTATTATGTTAGTTATTGAGTATTATGATTTTTTTTTTTTATTATTTTATATACATTTTTCCGCAAAAAAAAAAAACACTTAAATATAATAATATACCTGACCTTTTCCATACTCATGATATATTTCTTTTTCACTATGTATTATATATTGTTAGTATTATGTTATGTCTTTAGGTAAGGATTGTAGCTCTCCTCGTATAGGAGGTAGTTGAGGCTATTAAATATTACGTTCAGCTTATATATCCTACAGATATGTATTTTAATAGTTAGCATATATATGTTAAGTAATCTAATTGAACATACCCGTTAATTATAACCAATACTATGACAACTTTTATACATACATTGACTTGTATAAAACAATATATAATATATGAAATATATCCTGTTAACTGTTAATATATAATATACACAGTTAAAAAATATAATATATGAACAGTACCTAGACATCATATTTACCGGACCTTTATACAGATTTTAAATTTATAATCTAGTAATCTTTTAAATGATATATAGTATATTATAATATAATATTATATATATATATATTATCTTATTTATTTTATTTTATATATATTAATATATATATATATATTATATATATATTATAATATTATTTATTATTATACTATTTATTATAAATATATAAAATAAATAAATTAGTATATTATTATTATATATAGAACGAATGATATAATGTGAGGTATAGAGATTTTCACACTTCAGTATAGTTATATTATAGTATATATTGTTACGGGAATATTATTATATAAAATGAGAGGTATTAGAGATAATGATTTTTTTATTTTTTTTCTATTATATATAACCTTTTAAAAAATATTTTTTTTTAATAAGTAATAATTATCCCTGTTTTCGATTATTAAGAAAAATATATTAAATATGCCGAATTCGTATATATTCGTTATTAGTAGTAAAATATGTACTATTAAGATATATATTCGATATATAATCGAACAGCAATAAAAATAATTAATAAATAATATTTTTTTTACTAGGTGATATATTTTATTATCAGATTTTATATGTTATAATTTATCGTATAATTTTATTAGGCTACATGTCCCTACTAGAAGACTATATCTGGATTGATTATGATCGTGATAGTCATTCTACTTATTCTTTCTTTTTGAAGCAAATCTATGTATTATTAATAATGATACTTAGTTAATTTCTATTATAGTTTAATTATGACGATAGACTTACGTGTCGCTACTATAATTTTACTATAGTAAAATTTTTCGATATTGCTAACATAAACTTAGCGGGAAAGAAATTTTATATTATCTATATTCCAAAATTTTAATTTGTATAGGTCACTTTTTCTACAAGGTATACACTTGATATATAATCTGTAATATTATAGTGTATTATATTATGATAGGTAAAATACTAAGTAAGTACATATTAATACGTAACTTGGAGGTCTATTTTAGTGCCATTATATTTTTACCTCGCTGTTGCATTATGATGCATCGCAATGTAAATAAATCAACATCACCTCAATTATATCTCGGTGTGATATTATATTAAAATCATCATTAGGCGAAAGTTATCTGATATGTGTAAGCAGATAATTTATGTTGAGGGATAAGTGAGCAGTTTTAAGTGACTTTTAGTAATCCGGCTGTGTCTTGTTTAAAATGAGTTGAGGGGTGGACTGGTTGTTTGATAATATTTGTTTATTGTATTATAGCGAGCGCGTATTAGAATAAGAAATTTTTCTTTATTGGTGCATTGTTAATATCGATGAGCTCGCGCGTGGATTCAAGTTATATGTATATGACGATAAAACATAAATCGTAATATATGAAATATCGAACCTAAGGAACCTATATTACTCGCGTCTAAAATATCGGATATATCGAGCCAAAATATATAAATAATTAAAATATATAATAATTTTTAAATTCTCAGATTGGTATATTTTTCGTAAGTTATTTCCTTTTACCGTTTTTAATTTTTATTTTTTTTATTTTTTTTTTTTAGGGGATAGTGTGTACATACTTCGAGACAATTCAGAGAATCAATTATGTGAAAATTATGTCATTACATATTTTATAAAGTAATTTTTATAGTATATGCAGATTATTTCATTATTAATTATATAATATATATTATTTATATATAATTTAATATTATATATAATTTATAGATATATTTATATATATCTATATTATATATATATATATAATTAGTTAATTCTTATAATTATTTTAATTATTAAAAGCGATAAAATATTCTTAAAGCAGTAAAATTTATTAATTGAATTAGTTAATTAATTAGAATTAATGACGGGAAAATGTCATATAATAAAACATGTGTAGAATAGTATATAATATATTATATAATTATATATATATTATATATTATTATATAATGGTCATTAAAGTAAATCAGATACTTAGCTTTATATATATATATCATATATACTATATATATATTTTATATCTGGCTAGTGATAAGGATAATAAAAGGTGAAGATTATTAAAATTACTCGTTTGTTTTACGTATAACGCAAGGCATAAATATATGTAATGAAGACAAGCAGTTAGTACACAATATCTAATTAAATAAAGATTAAAAAAAGATAAGATTTATTAGCAGAGCATATTAATCGAATCATAGCTACTCTAAGCATAGTGAGTCGTTAATGACGGAACAGAACATTTACTTCTCATATATATACATATATTATTATATATATATAATATATATTATTAATATATATATTATAATATTCTTTATTAATAATTTTATACTAGTTATATATATATTTCATATATAATTTATTATATAATATATTATATATATTATAGTATATATTATTATTTATATTATATATTATTATATTTATTTATATATTATATATAATATATATTATATATATATAATATATATATATATAATGTATATATATATCTATTAATATATATATAGTTTTTAAATAATTATATATACTTATATAATAATTATTATAGTATTATATTTATATATATTATAATATATTTTATATTATATATAATATATTATTTTAATATATATTATATTTTTTAGTTTTTATATTATTAATATATATATATATTATTATATATATATAAATTATATATATAGATATTATATCTATATATATTTATATTATATTATATAATTATACTTATATATATCTTAATATATTTTTCCGGGAGTATAGTATATATAATTTAAGATATTTTAGTGCATATAGGAATGATTGTATACTTAATTTTGTGATGATTATTAGATACTAAACGATCGCTATAATGTATATATGAAATATTATTATATTAATATCATTATATATATATATTTATATATATATATACTTATAATAATAAATTTATATATAATTTTAATATTTATAGTTATTATATATTATAATATATTATTATATTATATATTTATATATATTATATATATATTATAAATATATATTATATTTTTATTTATATATAATATAATATATAATATATATACTACTATTAATATACTATATTAGTTTAGATTAATATATAAGTATATTATATATAATATATAATATATTATTATATATATTATATTATATATTATTATAATATTATATTTATATATATTATATATTATAATTACTATATATATATGTTATTTATATTTTATATTATATTATTATACAAAACTCCTATTTATTTATTATATAATATATTATCTATTATCATATTAATATATTATTTATATTATATATATTATATATTTATATATATTATTATATCATATATTATATATATATATATAATAACATATATTATATATGTATGTATATGTGACAATTATTATTATATTATGATATAATATATATATTATGTTATGTATATCTATTATATATATATACTATATAATATACTATATCTTTATAATATAATTATATATATATAATATAATATATTATATTATAATATAGTATCATATTGTATAGATTATAATTTATAATACTATATATTTATATATTATTATATTAGATATTTTATATATATATATATAGTAGCAAAATTGAAGGTGATTGATAAGACTCACATAAACATACACAATGTGAAAATTAGAAGGAAATAAGAGTTAGTATGATTGATTATTTTTGAAAAATGAGCGAGTTCGAAAGTAGTTTAAGATCATTAAATAAACGCAATTAAGTAGTTTAATGGAAGACAAAAATAGTGAGAGTTTCTGATTAAATAAACAAATATCCTTATTATTATCATTTATTATTATTATTATTATTATTATTCAAGAGCAAAAGGTTAGGGTTATTATTATTATTTTTATTATTATTATTATTATTATTATTATTATTATTATTATTATTATTATTATTATTATTATTATTATTATTATTATTATTATTATTATTATTATTATTTGAGAAATATGGTGAAACAAAATATGAAAGAACGAAAATTCTTCAGAAAAAGAATATAATTCTATCGTAGTTATTAAAGAAAACTAAAAAGTTTGAATGAGGTAGAGAGAGATAAAATAACGACTGAAAATGGGATATGTTTTTGAATGTTAAGCTAAAAATCCCTTTTTGTTTGAAAGTTTGGGAGTTTGAAAGTATTGACGGAATCACTAAAATTCAAAATTATTGTTGAGGCTACTAAAAATTACCGTTATGGCTATTGAAAATAGTTATGGCTACTGAAAATAGTTGTTGTGGCTACGAAAAATAATTTGTTAAGGAATTGGGTAAGGCATATAACCTTGGGGGTTATTGTGCTAGAATTTATATTATTTGTTGTAGAAGATATTTTACCAAATACTTTATTTATTTTAAGATATAAAGACATTAAAAATGGAGACAGTAAGAAGCCACTTTACCTTCCATAACTGCTTCAGTGAAGCTTTTTAAACGTGTTAAGGTATTTCCAAATAAACAGATGGACTATTGCTTTGTTGAAACCTACCATCTTCTCTCCCCCCCTTCTTTTTCTTGGGTATTTGAAATGGACATTCCTTTCTGTGGAAAGTTTCTGGCTTATTAATATTAATTCAATTATTTGATAGATATTTTTGTTATAATAATAATAATAATAATAATAATAATAATAATAATAATAATAATAATAATAATAATAATAATAATAATAATAAATAATAATAATAATAATAATAATAATAATAATAATAATAATAATAATAATAATAACTAATACTAATAATAAATAAATTAATAATAATAATAAATAAATTATTATTAATAATAATAATAATAATAATAATAATAATAATAATAATAATAATAATAATAATAATAATAATAATAATAATAATAATAACTAATACTAAATAAATTAATAATAATAATAATAATAATAATAATAATAATAATAATAATAATAATGATAATAATGATAATAATGATAAAAATGATAAAAATGATAAAAATGATAAAAATGATAAAAATGATAAAAATGATAAAAATGATAAAAATGATAAAAATGATAATAATAATAATAATAATAATAATAATAATAATAATAATAATAATAATAATAATAATAATAATAATAATAATAATAATAATAATAATAATAATAATAATAATAATAATAATAATAATAATAAATAAATAAATAACAATTTTCCTGAAGTGTTGCCCCATTACCTTCATTATTTTTCTACTTTCTGCGTGAGATTTGGAAAGTGGAAGGGGGATGAAGAGAGGATAGATTTGAGGATTATCCCCCTATTATGACGTCGCTTCTCTTACTCGTAGTGAAGCAAATTGAATCTGTGAGTAGATAATTTGTTTTGGGCTTTTGTCCACAAACCTCTTAACAGTACGTCGTAACTGTTTATTTTCTAGTAACAAATAATGCTTTTAGACGGCTTTCTCTCACTCACTCACTCTTTCTTTCTCTCCTAACTCTTTCTCTTTCTCTTTCTCTTTCTCTTTCTCTTTCTCTTTCTCTTTCTCTTTCTCTCTCTTCTTTCCTCTCTCTCTCTCTCTCTCTCTCTCTCTCTCTCTCTCTCTCTCTCTCTCTCTCTCTCTCTCTCTCTCTCTCTCTCTCTCTCTCTCTCTCTCACACACACACACACACACAGATTTCAAGTTGCTCTTATCTAGAAAAGTGACAACAAATATTTTTTAGCAAATTTGCTAGTGAGATTTTATATATATATATATATATATATATATATATATATATATATATATATATATATATATATATATATATATATATATATATATATATATATATATATATATATATATATATATATATATATAAAATATATATATATATGTTATATATATATTTATATATATATATATATATATATATATATATATATATATATATATATATATATATATATATATATATATATATATATATATATATATATATCAAAAACAATATGGTTAAGAAATATGAGAGAGGTTAGAGGTTAATTGATCCAAGAGAATCTTAAGTTATTTGCTTTAGGAAGGACGTATTGCAAAATTAAAGGAGTTCTGAAGGATGGACTCCTCAGCATGAAAGTGGATTAATAATAATAATAATAATAATAATAATAATAATAATAATAATAATAATAATAATAATAATAATAATAATAATAATAATAATAATAATAATAATAATAATAATAATTGGAATTTTATAGATTGGAAATTTTAATGAAAAGTAGAAAAATATTGAGGTTATAACTTAACCCCGAAGGAAAACCAGTTTGGTTAAATTTAAAGTGTGAACCATAGCCGTATACAATAACTGATATTAGAAACAGAAAGAAGGTTATATATTTAACGAAATAGTTTTTTTGAGATTGAGCTTAATTTTATCGAAAGAGCTTCATACTAGAGTAAGAGCCGAAGATCAGAGAGCCAAGAATCTAGGAGGCGGGTAAGATTAAAAGTAGAACTTCCTACTAGTTGAAGAGCTTTCTACTAGAGAAAGAGCTTCCTACTAGAGAAAGAGCTTCCTACTAGAGAAAGCTTCCTAAAAAAGAAAGAGCTTTCCTACTAGAGAAAGAGCTTCCTACTAAAGAAACAGCTTCCTACTAAAGAAAGAGCTTCCTACCAGAGAAAGAGCTTCCTACAAGAGGAAGAGCTTCCTACTAGAGAAAGAGCTTCCTACTAGAGAAAGCTTTCTACAAGAGTAAGAGCTTCCTACTAGAGAAAGAGCTTCCTACTAGAGAAAGAGCTTCCTACTAGAGAAAGAGCTTCCTACCATAGAATGAGCTTCCTACAAGAGGAAGAGCTTCCTACTAGAGAAAGAGCTTCCTACTAGAGAAAGAGCTTCCTACTAGAGAAAGAGCTTCCTACTAGAGAAAGAGCTTCCTACTAGAGAAAGAGCTTCCTACAAGAGGAAGAGCTTCCTACTAGAGAAAGAGCTTCCTACTAGAGAAAGAGCTTCCTACTAGAGAAAGAGCTTCCTACCAGAGAAAGAGCTTCCTACCAGAGAAAGAGCTTCCTACAAGAGAAGAGCTTCCAACTAGAGAAAGCTTCCAACAAGAGCAAGAGCTTCCTACTAGAGAAAGAGCTTCCTACTAGAGAAAGAGCTTCCTACTAGAGAAAGAGCTTCCTACCAGAGAAAGAGCTTAATACAAGAGAAGAGCTTCCAACTAGAGAAAGCTTCCAACAAGAGCAAGAGCTTCCTACAAGAGAAGAGCTTCCAACTAGAGAAAGCTTCCAACAAGAGCAAGAGCTTCCTACTAGAGAAAGAGCTTCCTACCAGAGAAAGAGCTTCCTACCAGAGAAAGAGCTTCCTACAAGAGGAAGAGCTTCCTACTAGAGAAAGAGCTTCCTACTAGAGAAAGCTTCCTTCAAAAGAAAGAGCTTCCTACTAGAGAAAGAGCTTCCTACTAAAGAAAGAGCTTCCTACTAGAGAAAGAGCTTCCTACTAGAGAAAGAGCTTCCTACTAGAGAAAGAGCTTCCTACTAGAGAAAGAGCTTCCTACAAGAGGAAGAGCTTCCTACAAGAGGAAGAGCTTCCTACAAGAGAAAGAGCTTCCTACTAGAGAAAGAGCTTCCTACTAGAGAAAGAGCTTCCTACCAGAGAAAGAGCTTCCTACCAGAGAAAGAGCTTCCTACAAGAGAAAGAGCTTCCTACTAGAGAGCTTCCAACAAGAGCAAGAGCTTCCTACTAGAGAAAGAGCTTCCTACTAGAGAAAGAGCTTCCTACTAGAGAAAGAGCTTCCTACAAGAGGAAGAGCTTCCTACTAGAGAAAGAGCTTCCTACTAGAGAAAGAACTTCCTACTAGAGAAAGAGCTTCCTACTAGAGAAAGAGCTTCCTACAAGAGGAAGAGCTTCCTACTAGAGAAAGAGCTTCCTACTAGAGAAAGAGCTTCCTACTAGAGAAAGAGCTTCCTACTAGAGAAAGAGCTTCCTACCAGAGAAAGAGCTTCCTACAAGAGAAGAGCTTCCAACTAGAGAAAGCTTCCAACAAGAGCAAGAGCTTTCTACTAGAGAAAGAGCTTCCTACTAGAGAAAGAGCTTCCTACTAGAGAAAGAGCTTCCTACCAGAGAAAGAGCTTCCTACAAGAGGAAGAGCTTCCTACTAGAGAAAGAGCTTCCTACTAGAGAAAGAGCTTCCTACTAGAGAAAGAGCTTCCTACCAGAGAAAGAGCTTCCTACAAGAGAAAGAGCTTCCTACTAGAGAAAGAGCTTCCTACTAGAGAAAGAGCTTCCTACCAGAGAAAGAGCTTCCTACAAGAGAAAGAGCTTCCTACTAGAGAAAGAGCTTCCTAGAGAAAGAGCTTCCTACCAGAGAAAGAGCTTCCTACAAGAGGAAGAGCTTCCTACCAGAGAAAGAGCTTCCTACAAGAGAAAGAGATTCCTACTAGAGAAAGAACTTCCTACTAGAGAAAGAGCTTCCAACTAGAGAAAGAGCTTTCTACAAGAGAAAGAGCTTCCTACTAGAGAAAGAGCTTCCTACTGAAGAAAGAGCTTCCTACTGAAGAAAGAGCTTCCTACAAGAGAAAGAGCTTCCTACTGAAGAAAATGGTTCCTACTAAAGAAAGAGCTTCCTACAAGAGGAAGAGTTTCCTACTAGAGAAAGAGCTTCCTACAAGAGAAAGAGCTTCCTACTAGAGAAAGAGCTTCCTACTAGAGAAAGAGCTTCCTACTAGAGAAAGAGCTTCCTACTAGAGAAAGTTTCTTACAAGAGAAAGAGCTTCCTACTAGAGGAAGTGCTTCTTACTAGAGAAAAATCTTCAGACTAGAGAAAGAACTTCCTACTAGAGAAAGAGCTTCCCACTAGAGAAAGAACTTCCTATTAGAGAACTGAGATAAGACCAGAAGAATTAAGACGTTCCCAATCCTTCTTGTTCAGTGTACTGGTTGAATAAGCTCGTGCTCTCTCTCTCTCTCTCTCTCTCTCTCTCTCTCTCTCTCTCTCTCTCTCTCTCTCTCTCTCTCTCTCTCTCTCTCTCTCTCTCTCTCTCTCTCTCTCTCTTCAGGTTTATCACTTTTATTAAGGTTCTTGGGCGATGTTCGCTTTTCTAAGCGCATTGAGACTTTTATAAAATAGAGTATAATTAATTTCTCCTTTCGTCTGAGAAGCAGGAGCGCTGAGCTGGTAAATTTTTTTAGCTGGCTCCAACTTCGGCTCAAGCATTTTAAAATACCCAACTTGCGCTCCAGAATTTTTAAATTACTCGGCTCCAACTCTTAATCCATTCCGTGGCCCAATCAGCAGAGTGACATAGTCACATGGCAAGGGCCCGGGTTTGATCCCTAGTCCGATACCAGGTAGAAATTACCTAGAGAAATTCCTCTCCTTGAATAGGGTTATGCACGTGAGGTGTGATTTTTTTTTTTTTTTTTTTTTTTAATGTATTATTAAAAAACTATTTTCTTCCGGCTCCGCTTTCGACTTTACAATAGAAAAAAAAAGAAATTTCGTTCGTTCCTGCTTAATTAAGCTCCATAAAAAAAAAAAAATTCTTTTTCTCCGGTTCACACAAAGCTTTGCTGCCCTGCGGCTCCTGATCCAGGTCGCAAACCTCATGAGAAATACTGAATGGGTCAGTCTGGGTAGATTTTTGATGAACCTTAAATTTTAGTTTGATTTCCCAGAGAACAGTATACCAAGACTGATACAATTGGCGTCATTGTCACTTAACCAGTCTGCTGCTGTTATATATATATATATATATATATATATATATATATATATATATATATAAATATAGATTTATATATAGATTTATATATATATATATATATATATATATATATATATATATATATATATATATATATATATATATATATATATATATATATATATATATATATATATATATATATATATATATATTTCTTTATTTATATATATATATATATATATATATATATATATATATATATATATATATATATATATATATATATATATATATATATATATATATATATATATATATATATATATATATATATATTAATAAACAGAATTTTACATTATATGATTGGTTTACTAAGAGCTTAAATTAATCAATCAGAAACCTTCATATTATAGCAAGCCACAATATATGTCCCGCCTTGTAGTCGTTGACTGGTAAATTGGCAATGACGCCAAATATTAACAGTTGACCGGAGAATTGGCAATGATACCAAATATTAGTCGTTGATCGGTGAATTATCAATGACACCAAACGTTAGTCATTGATCTGTAAATTGGAAATGACGCCAAATATTAGACGTTGATCGGTGAATTAGCAATGACGCCAAATATTAGTCATTGACCGGTGTATTGACGATGACGCCAATATTAGTCGTTGACCAGGGAATTATAAATGACCCTAATATTAGACGTTGACCGGTGAATTAGCAATGACGCCACATATTAGTCATTAACCGATGAATTGGCAATGACGACAAATACTAGTCATTGACTGGTGTATTGGCAATGATGTCAAATATTGGACTTTACCGGTGAATTGGCAATGACACCAAATATTAGTCAGTGATCGGAAAATTGACAATGATGCCAAATATTAGCCGTTGACCGGTGAATTAGCAATGAGGCCAATTATTAGCCGTTGACCGATGAATTTACAATGACGCCATATATTAGCTGTTGACCGGTGAATTGGCAATAGTGCGAAATATTAGTCACTTTTCGGTGAATTAGCAATGGAGCCAAATATTAGTCATTGACCAGTGAATTGGCAATGACTCGAAATATTAGCCTTTGACTGGTAAATTGGAAATATCGAAAAATATTAGTCAATGACCGGTGAGTTGGCAATGACGCTAAATATTAGTCATTGACCGGTGAATTAGCAATGACGTCATATATTAATCATTGACTGGTGAATTGGCAATGACGCCAAGTAATAGTACTATCTGAATTGAATTACCTGCCAAATTTTAGTCATTGACCAGTGGTGCAATGGAGCCCAATGAGTGTTGACCCAGGGTGATTCAAGCAATGACTCAAAAAATAACCTTTGACCGATAAATTGGAAATATCGCCAACGCTAGTCATTGACCGGTGGGTGATGCCTTTGACCGGTGGAGTGGCGATGATGCCATGCGATTCTTCTGATCTATGCGCACTGTATTAAAGTGATCAGTTTGGTGTTTAGTGTTTTATTGGATATTCATGCTTCCAAACCAGAGTTTCTTGATCGGGAGGTTAAAACTATTTTTTATATATTTATAAAATTAGGATAATCCCTTTCGTTTATCACTTTGGGATTAAAAGGGAAAAGAGAAGATTTTATTCTGATACTAGAAGGAGAGAGGAGGAGTCATTTAGAAGAAAATATTAACAGTTTCTTATTGAGATTATGTATGGGCTGCAATTTGTTTTACCTTACAAATCTGCTTGTCTCTCTACATATAGTAAAATACTTAGTCTTTTAATAAAGAAAATCTACCCTTCCCCTCTAAAATTTGAGTGAGATATGATTCTACGCAAAGAGTGTGACAGCAGTTATGTGGGCGAAGCAGTGAAGATGTGATACTTTGAATTTCTTAGCGCAAGGATTACGCTTCGAACTGGTAAATTAATTTAATCGGAACCATCTTTTGTATTTTTCTTAATTTAACACTGAAATAAACTAAGGTAAGGCAAAAGACACTTTAAGAGGCATGTCATCGAATCACAAACTATTTGCTGAAGCAGTCGCTAATGACACTCGAGTTTAATATCTTACACAGGCGTGGCCATCCCGTAGAACCATAGCTGCCTGACCCACAAGTGAGCTAATATCAATTTAGATTTCAGATCTACCAATTTATTGAATACAAATTTCAGCAAATTTAATTCCATACATGGTTATTATTAAAAGAAGTAATATATAATAACTACAAAAATAATAACTGAACATGTATATATATATATATATATATATATATATATATATATACCTATAATATATATATATATATATATATATATATAAAGCTAATAAATATCGATTCCGTTTACTTGCAGATTGGTATGCCGATCGGAAAGTATCGGCCGGTGAAAGTTCCTACTTTAAGAAACTCTCTAAATCGTCTGTCAATTAGACTCTTAAGGTCTCTTTGTGGATTGTCCTTTGTCTCTTTGTCTTGAGTGGGAACTGTCATTCCTTTTCTTGCACTGGAACCTTGGAGTTTCTAACTGAACGAGGGTTCTATGTTTTTAAGCCGATATAATGTCCTATTTAAACTCAATTTGCTTTAGATACTTTTAGTTTAAAAATATATTTAAGTAACTTGGTTATAATATATATATATATATATATATATACTATATTTATATTTCTATATATATATATATATATATATATATATATATATATATATATAACTATTTTTTCTATATATCTCCCATATATATTTCTTTTCTTATATTTCCTCTATATATTTTATATATATATACAGAGATAAACACCAAACTTTTACAGGCAGAGCCCTAACCAAGGATGCTCAATTAACATCGAGCAGGACGGAGCCAAGCATGGAGAGAATAGCTCACATTTTCCCACCCGACCAGTTTCGAACCGACCCTTACTTTGTTTGGCGAGTGCTCTACTGCTATGGGCGCTTTTATATAAATAAATATAAAATACATAAAAAAAATTAAAACAAATTTATATATATAAAAGTAGATATAGCTATAGCTATATATACTACTCCATATATATATATATATATACTATGCCCTATATATATATATATATATATATATATATATCTTGATAGACAGTGACTCACAACAGCTTTTATATTTCAGTCGAATCCGTGCGTGGCAAATGTTTCGGAATCAGTCGAATCAGCCTTCAGTTCGAATCCAGTGGAATCCAGGTGTGCATTCTCGAATCATCCAATCATGTAAAGCTTGAATCAAATCGAAATCAGTTCGAATCCATCTGTGTTTTTATTAAATATAGCCAGCAAATCTTAAGGATATTTCAGTTCATCTAATTGATGGGATATGAAGAAAATGGTTTTTCATTTTAATTTTTTTTCCACAAACCTGATATACATGTACCCTATTATTATGTTAAATAGTTTTCATTGACCCTTATGTACCAACCTTATTATATATATATATATATATATATCTTATATATATCTATATATATACTCCCATATACTATACATTTCGGCATATAATAATATATATATATAATATAACATATTCTCTCAAAATATATATATATATACTCTCATATATATATATATCACCATTACTCCACCTCTATATATTATAATATATATATATACTCAAATAATAATAAAAATAATTTCCATAGGCTTGCTGTATAATTAAGTTTTTAAATTCCTTAAGAAGCTTTCTTTACCTTTTATAATTTTTTAGGGATTAAATTATCTAAAATATTGCAATTTATTCAACAATTTAATAGAATAAACATTTCATAAAAATTAAAATTGTTTTTTTAACATTTCTCTGAGTGAGTTCACCATGTTCAGGGTAACTCTATTTCTCTATGGCAGTTCATGATTGGGCAATAATAATAAATATATCTTGATTGCCCTTACAGCACTCCACCTTGATTGGGGCTAATTCGTGATGCAGATTTAACTCCTTTTATTTTTTCTTTTTTTTATGATTTTGTGTAATAAAATCCTGTAGAAACTAAGAGAAAATAGACGTTCGAATCTGGTTCCTGGGTGTCGAGCTCCGAAATCCGTCATACATATATTGTAAAGTCATTCCGGAATCGAATCGGATTCGGATTGCTTATCACTAAATATATACTGCTCCGCCATATAACTATATATATATATATACTCTGCTCTACTGTATATATTATATATATATATAATGCTGCTGTAACCATAGCAATAATCAATTTATTTTCGAGAAAATAAAAATTACAACGTAAATCTATTTTTACTTTTAAAGAAAGATGCCTTTAAATTTGTTAAGTTATATACCATTATGTAATAATAATAACTATATAATAATAATAATAATAATAATAATAATAATAATAATAATAATAATATACTAATAATATGTATAATAATAATAATATAATAGCATAATAATAATAATTAATAATGATAATGATAGATAATGATGATGATAATAATAAAAGAATTTATGGCGAAAAGGCCCCAAGGGGCTTTATGTCCCCGAGATCAAAAATATCTTTTTGATAAACCCATATCTGTAAATATTGCTTTCCACCCTCAGATTTTATTAAATCAGGATTGTTTCAACATATATGCACTGATAATGGAGATGTTCATATGAGCTTTGGTTACTTACTGCAGCATCTTGGCCATTGGATTTAATTATACTAATTTGTAAGCCTGATGTTTTCTTAGTTCGAATGGCAATTGTGGTTTTGCCATAACTAATGTCATATATCTTCCCAAAATAATTTCAATTTTAGAGGCTGACAATTAGTTTCATTAGGATCTTACTATCCTATGTATAATTACAGTCATTCTGAACCAGTATTTCAAAAAGACAGATATGGCGTTTCAAAACCTTATTGAGCTTATCTTACCCAAAGAAGGTCCCTGAGGGTATGTGGAGAACTAAAGACAAGATGGCATGCGTGACTAATGCCGAAAACGAATTAAAGAGAAGACAGACTATGACTCCGGAAAACAGAGCATATATGGGGACGTGAATTCACACTCAAGGAAGCATATGAGGGAGGGATTTCTCTAAATCATATATAGAATGGAAAAGAACCCATGATGTCCACGAACCACTCGTATGACCATAACTGTTTAGCTTTTTCATTCATTTTGAACTTTAATTATAGAAGCTCCCTCTAAGATCATAAGGTGGTCGTCACCACATTTCGCTCTCAATTTTACTCAGAAATCGGCTTGACAGGTATATTTGCCAATTTACGTCCATAACCAATTTTTACTTCCTACACCTTGTCAGATCACACACAGAGATCCTCCATGGGGTTGTTCTAAGCAATGCAGAGACGCTAGAGCATCTTCATCGATATTCTGCATTAGTCCTATTAATAGTCTTATCAAGTTCACTTCTTTACCTCTGTTCTCACCTGGCTTGGTTTATTTAAGCTTCCCCTGGGGTGATTACAAGGTTAGGCCCAGAGAATATAGCATTTGTTTCGTTAGGATCAGCAGGGTTTACCTCTAATGCCTGATTTAGGGTCAATCAAAGTAGCTCTTATTTCAAATCTAGAACCATTCCATCTACTGATGGGCAGATTTGTGCATCACTACAGTACAATATATCTAAGACATAGCTTTTCTTGGGAACATCTTTCATAGCTGTGACACGTTGACCGTGCTGCTTCCACGAAGGCTGAGGGAGGAAGGAAATAATTAAAAAGAATATAAGCTAAAATATTGACATATATGAGAGATGAAAATCTCAAAACTAGCCAAGGGAATACCCCAAGGCAAAAGCCAGGGACAAGATTCCCAGCCAGATCAGAAGGGACTGAAACCCCAAAGCCCCTCAAAATGAATGCTTGAAGAGGCTGGGGCACCTAGGCAGATGAGAGGACGAAGCCACGCTGGGGCCCATGACCAGGACAGGCAAGTCATTGTGTAGGGACTGGAGCCCCAAGGCAGGCAGAGGAATAAGCAAGAGAAACAATTGAAGGACTAAATTTTAAGCAAAGTATGAGAGGTAAGGGCCTCTCATGACATTAACCTTATCCCAGCTAGTCGCACGCTAATTCCTCAACTCACTGGGAAACTTTTCACACCTTGATTTCCTTTCCTTCAGCACATATGTCTCTTTAAAGTCCGCTTTGGAGTTGTCCTAATACGCAAGGATCTCTTTTTCCAACGGCAGCTTTCTGGCAGATTCAATTGCTAGACCATTGGTTCCCGGTCTACGCACGCCTATAAAGAACCCAGGTCACACACTAGAGACGAGAAGAGGTTAATCTGAGCTCCAGATGGACCTAGGTTTGTATCACAATATATCCTTGTCGGACATTACTGAGTTCCTTTCTACCCACCGGCAATGTTTTAACAACCATTCCCTAGAGTGGATTCCAGCAGCTTCAAACAAGATTGAAGAAGCCAGAAATATGTAGTCATCCACAGCTTTCCCTTTGTTGCTGCAGACAGAAGGTTTACATTGAAATAGATGGGCATCTGATTATTGTGAGTGTGCATATTTAAGACTAAACTTCCATTAAGTTATATATCCCTCAGCTTATTCTTTGATACATTGCAATGAGAAGGAGTGGCTTCTTAGTTTCTACCCCAGGGACTATTGCTTCTCAAAAGTTACAGGCCTGCTTTCACATTCCCGAATCCCTCAACCCCAACCCCCCCTGAGATGGGTTTAGAACTCTTTCCTTTTCAACGCTGGCCCCTCTTTCCAAATGGTGAGAAACTCTGGAACTGAAGA
>JABUQX010027443.1:30000-32500 GCA_015478945.1 Trachelipus rathkii | reverse complement strand
AATTAATTTATTTACCATATTATGAATATATATATATATATATATATATATATATATATATATATATATATATATATATATATATATATATATATATATATATATATATACAATAACAGATACAGATTTTTTCTCTTTATATATATATGAATATTATATATATATATATATTCAAATAACAGGTCCAGAGTTCTTTTTCTACCCCTTTTTAATAATAATAATAACAATAGGGTAATTGTTTAGATTCGCTCAGTATAGAAATATCGATTTTTTTTAGCGATAATCGATTCTTCGATAAGGTTTTAATGCAACGGTGCAACATCATCTTTTTGTTTTAATATATACATATATATATATATATATATATATATATATATATATATATATATATATATATATAAAAAGAATATGTTCATCTTTATATATATATATATATTGGGTTAGGTTTCGATTTAACATTTTGATAGGGAATTGGTATGATAAGTTTTTACTTTAAGTATACACAGAGTAAATCTAAGTAAGAATTACCAAATCTTATCATAACCTTTCTTTGAACAGTGATTTGCTTGGCCCTAACCTCTCTCTCATTCTTTCTCTCTCTCTCTCTCTCTATACTCTCTAAATATATATATATATATATATATATATATATATATCTATATATATATATATATATATAACAATATATACACATATATAACTATATATATATATATATATATATATATATAACAAAAGATTTTACGGAAAAACATTTGAAGGTCATTTAATAGGTAACTTGTTGATTCCGAATATGACCTCCGTTTTCCTAGATTAGCTCTAGTTTTTTTTTTGAGATACAGGGTGGTAACAAAAATACATTAATAACAATAATTTATGTTAGGTTGTAACGTAATTAACTCACAAAAAAAACACGAAAGATATATATCAAATTGTTAATGAGTAAGTACATAAAATGCTAATAGGTCAAAACATTCAATTCAGTACAATGAAATCACAATTAATGCATTACAAATCGCTGTCTATACGATTGTCTTCTTGTCTTCTGTGTGTAGAATGTGGACAATCACGTTGAAAGCTCCAACAATAGTCTGCCCTCATGTGTGTATCCCATCTTCCTTGGTATCTTTTCTTCATCACCTTGATATCTTGATAGAACCTCTCACTATAACATCCTAGATTGTCAAGAGCTCGATCTAAATGATGACTATGTGGAAAGTGAACTTTTATGCTCATATTAGCATTCAAATTTTTGAAGTCTGAAAGCATTTTCTGTACGAGTTCTACATAGTTAGCAGATTTATGGTTGCCCAAAAAGTTCTGAACAACCAAGACAAAACTTTTCCAGGCAGATGCTTCAATATCAGTCATGGGTATGAAATTGTCATCCTTGATGATTTGGCAAATTTGAGGCCGCTAAAGATTCCAGCTTTGAGTTTCTCCATACTCCACCCTGGAAAAATCTGCAAATATATTTGAAACATTCACCATCTTTGTCTGGGTCCTAACAAATTGCTTCATCAGTCTAGTTTGATGTGGAATGGTGGAAAATAATTTTTCCCTGTCAACCAGTGATTAATGTTATTTGATGCACCTACAGTCATATTTTCCTTAGCAGGCCATACAACTTTTTTTCCCAGTGGTCTTCATGCCTTCTATCACAAGCATATGAAACAAAGGTACTTAGTATATCCACTTTGCTGCCCAAGTAAGATGTTGACCATCTTCAAATCAACACATATAGACCACTGGTGTTCATTATATCTAAAGCTTCTGCAAGATCATTCTTATATTTGCATATTCCTCTTTCAGTTTTGTTGAGTGACCTATTGGAATCGATGCATAACTATTGCCATTGTACAATAAAACACACTTCAAGCTTCTCGTTGAACTATCCATAAACAATCGCCAATCTTCTGGTCGGTATTTAGGTAACCCCATTTGGAGTAGGAGTCCAGGGATGTTCCTACATTATACTAGGTCTTCTTCTTCAATGAAATATGGAAGAAGTACTACCTCTCTTGTCCGAAAAAGTTATTTTAATTCGGCCTTGAGCCAGTTCTTTTCACTTAGCCTAGATGCTAAAAGCTCAGAATCTTGCTTGGAGAGACTTAACTCTCGTACTAAATCATTGATCTCTTCCTGGGAGAACTGTTGCTGTGTAGAAGTACTTTCTTCATATTCACTACCACTATCTGCATGTGTGCACACCAAATCCTGGATATCTTCTTCATCAGACAATACTAGGTCTGGGAGTGTAGTGAACACTGGGATGGGGACATCGTCGGAATGTGGTACAGGTCGCCTTGCTGATTCCAAATCCGGATACTCAAATTTACGTTTCTTGTAACGATTAATACCTTTCACATTAACCAAACAAAAATAACAGTCACTGTGGTGATTCTTTGGCTCCCGCCATACCATAGGCACACCAAATTTTAAACCTTTTCTTCGTCTATTTTTCCACTGACGTAGATTTTCGACACACGTTTTACAGACC
>JABUQX010027443.1:22500-25000 GCA_015478945.1 Trachelipus rathkii | reverse complement strand
TATTATTTATTATTTATTATTATTTATTATTTATTATTTATTATTTATTATTTATTATTTATTTTTTAATTATTTTTTAATTATTTTTTAATTATTTTTACTATTATTTTTATTAGGATTTTTATTAGGATTTTTATTATTATTATTATTATTATTATATTATCATTATCATTATCATTATTATTATCATTATCATTATCTATTATCTATTATCTATTATCTATTATCTATTATCTATTATCTATTATCTATTATTTATTATTTATTATTTATTATCTATTATTTATTATTTATTATTTATTATTTATTATTATTATTATTATTATTATTATTATTATTATTATTATTATTATTATTATTATTATTATTATTATTATTAAATTATTATTATTATTATTATTATTATTATTATTATTATTATTATTATTATTATTATTATTATTATTATTATTATTATTATTATTATTATTTATTTTTTATTTAATTGTATTTATTATTATTATTATTATTATTATTATTATTATTATTATTATTATTATTATTATTATTATTATTATTATTATTATTATTATTATTATTATTATTATTATTATTATTATTATAATTATAATAAAACGATGTAATAGCCAAAAAATTTAAAATTTAACATATAAAGTAACTTCACAAATGTGTCAAAAAAGTTCTATAAAAAGACACAACAGAAAATACTTCATCTAAACTTCTCCAGAAGAAAAATCATGTCCACTTCTCAGAAAGGGTGTCCATAAGTCCGAAAAACTCTAAAGTAGGGGGCTTACAGCCATCCTGGAGGTTCAAAGGTAAGAGCGTCGGACTTTCCTCTCAGAGTCGCTTCGTCGAATTCTTTTTCCTTTGAAAGCTAAGAAGAAAGCTATTCCTGCTGAGATCATTTCTTCAGGACTTAAGAGCTTTGTTGAAGACTTGTATATTGTTGCAATATTTCGCCTCCGAACTCGAGGCATCTTCAGGCAGAAATGAAATTAATTTGTGGGAACGGCTATGATGAATATTTTGTTAATAGTTCCACAATATAATAAAACGATGTAATAATATATAATTATTATTATTATTATTATTATTATTATTATTATTATTATTATTATTATTATTATTATTATTATTATTATTATTATTATTATTATTATTATTATTATTATTATTATTATTATTATTATTATTAAATATTATTCTTATTATTATTATTATTATTATTTTACTCTCGTTAATTTAAATTTTCTTGTTTCTTTTTTCAGAAAAAGAAAATCTAAAAGTGAAAAGTAAAAATGTGTAATAATTATTAATATATATATATATATATATATATATATATATATATTATTTTGTTATTTATTTAAATATATATATATATATATATATATATATATATATATATATATATATATATATATATATATATATATATATATATATAATTTTGGTAACGTATTTTAAACTTTCATCAGAATTTAATAACCTCAAAAACTTTTAAAAATATTTCAAAAGTATTTCAAATATTTGTTGAATTTTGCGTAATAAAAAACAAAACAAAAAAATAAACATAAAGAAAAAAATCATCAGTTTTGTGTTTGTTTTAAAATTAAATAATAATAAACTTTAAAATTTTTCAAAGTGCATTTCAAAAATATATTAACGGTGGCTTCTGTAAAAGTGGGACTCATTCTTACTCCGTCGCGCATGAGTGTCAGTGATCCGTTGTTCTCCAAAAACGATCTCCGAAGATCCTACAGGTTAGTTTAAGAAATTTTTTTTTTTTCTTTTTGTGGCTGATATTCCAAAAAAAATACTTCATGTTTATTTTCTTAGCAATTAATTATATATATAATATAATATACAATATTTATATTATATAATATAATATAATATAATATAATATAATATAATATAATATAATATAATATAATATAATATAATATAATATAATATAATATAATATAATATAATATAAAAATAATAATAAATTATTTCATGTTCATTTTCTAAGCAATCAATTATATAATATATTATAATATAAAATATAATATAATTACAGTATGATATAGGCAATATATTATAACAATATAATATTGCAATATAATGCATTGCAATATAATACATTGCAAAACAATTCATTACATTACAATACACTACGATATAGTTTATTACAATATAATACACCAAAATATATAATAGATTTCAATCAGTGCATTGCATTATAATACTTTGCTTTACAAAACATTGTAATTTAATACATTCGAAAACATTGGAATACAATACATTACAATATAACACATGACATTGCAATATATTCCAATATGTTACAAATACAATACCATACAAATATTATATTTCGCAATGCATTAATATACAATACACATTAATACATAACAATAAAATAAAAAATTAATACAATTTAACAAATATAGCAATCAATCATACGATTCGTAAATTTTTTAATGCACCTTATTTTTTGCCCATTTCTACT
>JABUQX010027443.1:15000-17500 GCA_015478945.1 Trachelipus rathkii | reverse complement strand
TTCCAGCTATACAAGGCTCATCCACCTTTGTATGGCAAGTACTGCTCTATATCTGGGGGGCTTCTGGTTTCACCCGGCTTTTTGGACAGGGTCGAGTCAAGCAGGCCAAAAGGCTTATAAACTGTTCGGTACTTTCACTTCACCTGACCCTCTATCTTTGCGGCCCGATGTTGCGTGCTTTATCTTCTTTTCTATAGGTACGCAGCGGCAGGTGCTCGAGGGCAACTTGTCACTCGCGTTCTCCACCTTTACGACGTCAATCGTAGCACCAAAGGGTGCTGCTGTCTGCGCATGAGTTTTGTGTGGATATTGGCAAACCCAGCCTAGTTCGCTGCGGTGCTTCTTCTTTCCTGCCAACCTCTGTTCTGTGAATTCTCTTCCATCTTCTGTGTTTCCTGCTGAATTTAATCTTCCGCACTTCAAAGCCTGCGTCTGTGCTCATCTGCGTAATTTGCGTTAGTTGTGGTAACTTCTGAGGCGTGTAAACCCCCTCTTGATAGGGTTCGCCTGAGTGGCTGTGACAATGTAAAATATAATATAATTATATATAAAGTATATATCATATATATATATAACTATATATATATATATATATATATATATATATATAATATATATATATATATATATATATTATATATATTATATATTATAGTATATATATATAATATATACTATATATTATTATATATATATATGAGATTGATTGAATTCAATGAAGTCCTACACGGAAAATTTTTTTCCTTCCGGGTAATTATGTAGTTCAAACCGTAACTGAAAAATTTAATATCCAGTACATTTCTGGTATAAAGTAAAATTGATAAAATTAAAAAGGTATAAGTAACAAATTCTAAGTAATGATAATTTTCCAGCTATATATACCCACCTGATGAACAGGAAAAGTGTTTTTTTTTTCTTCATTTATTGACAAAATTATTATGACTTTTGAGGATATCTGCTTTTTTATAAATGGGTCCACAGATGAATTTTAGTTATCTGTTATTGTTTTCAAACAAATCGAAGGTTTATACACTTTTTACTTAGGTATATATATTATATTTATATATTATATATATATATATTTATTACTATATATACTATATTATTATATATATATATATATATAATATAGACTATATATATTAACTATATATATATATATTACTATATATATATAATATACTATATTATATATAATATATATATATAGTATATATATATAATGTATGTAAATTTGCTATTCGTTTTATTTGAGATATTGGAGCTCAAAAAAAAATTTAAAATTATCTTTGTTATCAAAAAAAAAAAACAAATTGTAAAATATACAGATAAAAGCTGAAATTACGTTTTAGAACTCTAACAAATGATTATCTTTTAATTTTGTTTTGTATAAATTGATGAAATTTTAGGATATTAGTTAGATGCTTCTTGAAATTTAATTTTTGAGGATCCTGTCCATCAATTACCAAAAAAAAAAAAAAAAAAAGAAAAAAAAAAAAAAAAAAAAGACAAAGAAAAAAAAAAAAAAAATTCTCAGAAAGGTTATGCTTCTACACAAGAGGATGACATACTTATATCGTACATTAATTGAATTATCTTACATTATGTTGAATGAAATGGTCCTTAGATATCCGTGTTTCTCAAATATAAATTTAAAAATGATTGTTTATTCAGCGGTACAGATTAAGTCTCCCCACCCTCACCCCAAATTATAATATATATATCTATAATATATATATATAATTATATATATTATATATATATATATATATATATATATATATATATATTATTATTATTATTATTAACAAAATTCATATTTTTATCTATATTATGTATGGTAAATGTCTAGAACGTGTGTCGCACTACGAAAACGATACTAATCATTTTGAAAAATATACGAATCATTTTGGAAAAAATTTTTTTTAAAATATAATGGAAAAAAATAAAACGTTTGATATATGTAATTTTTTTTCACTTCACACTAAGCGTACAAAAATTAGGCTATGGCAATTTATTTCCTTTTAAATTTGACTTGTGTAACTAAAGTTTGTAAAGCATAATTAAAAGTTATTAGTTTAATATAAAAATTTAAATTTTATTTCGATGCTACTTAGACTTTTCTATTTCACTTTGTTTTAAATGTCCTTAACAAATTATCACTTACTTTGTATGTAAGACAAGTTTTTTATTCATTCCAATTGTTTCCATTTTCCCTTTAAGATATTTATTATCTTTCGTAGCAAGTATGTTCTTTTTGAGCGGTTTCGCTGGTTTCAAGCAACTTTGATTTAAATTTACCTGCAATAATTATCGCCAAATGCTGTGTCATTGATGTTGTATCAGATTTGGTTCTAGCATGGGTTTTTAGCACAAAAAGTTCCTAAATAGTTACTTTTCTTTATTGGAAAATATAATGCTTCAAATATCATCTTATGGTATTCAATAATTTAAAAGGCCACAACTCATATCTCAACAACTAAATAGCTACAGGGAAAAG
>JABUQX010027443.1:5000-7500 GCA_015478945.1 Trachelipus rathkii | reverse complement strand
CTGTCCTCCCTCACAACCATACCTTACTCTTTCCTACGTTTACTTTCAAACCCCTCCTTTTTACATACCTGCCAAATCTCTCCACCAATCCTCTCAAACTCTCTTCAGACTTCGCCACACAGAACCAAATCTTCCGCATATAATAGGTAGGGCCCCCTCCACTCCTCTCCATTCTCCATCATCTAACACCATTCCTGCCATCCCCCACCTCGAATTCTTTCAAAACCCCATTATACAATTTGAATAACCAAGGAGACATAAACACAACCCTGTCTCACTCCGCTATTAATCCTAAACCCATCACCATTGACACCATTTATTCTTTACACACGCTTCACTATCGTCATACAACTTTTGATTCCATTCAGAAGCCTCACACAACACCATATATCACTATACTGCCCATAAAGCTTTCCATAACTCTATCATTACGCCTGTTGTAAATCCATAAAACCTAAATATTTAATTTTTCTTCTTCTCCCTCATTTTCTCCAAATCATTTGTTCAATGTAAAGAATTGATCCACACATCCTCTACCACTCCTAAACGCCCCTTGTTCTTCACAATCAGTCCTTCAGTCACTCGACGCACTCTTTCGACCAAAATACCAGCTTATACCTTCCCTACAACACTCAATAAACTTATTCCCCTATAATTTCTACAGTTACCCCTTTTCTCCCTTACCTATACAAGGGCTACTATTACAGCTCTCCTCACAACCCTTGGAACTATACCTCCATAAAACGCTTATTACACAACTTCCAAATCCAATCAATCCCAATCTCGCCCCCGCTCTTGATCATTTCACTAGTAAGTTTCATCTATACCTTCAGATTTACCATTTTTCAACTTTCTCACGCTACCCATTACCTCCTCCTTACTAATACCTCATCCCCAAAATACCATTCCTTCTGACCATTCAAAACCAACACACATTCACTAACACCTCATCATTACTGTTAATATTGTGCAGATTTTCGAAGTGTTCTTTCCACATTCCCCTCACATCCATTTCATCAGTTACAAAAGCACCATCGCCTATTCATTATTCTAGCAGATTCCCCTTATTCTCATTCTAACCTTTCGCGCTTCCTTCCAGAAGAGCTTCCTATTTCCTGTATGTCCTCATTCATCCTCCTTCAAACTGTTCATTTCCTCTTTGTTTTCTCCTACGTATGCAACTTTTTAGTATTTCTTTTTCCTTCCTTATATAATTCCAAGCATCTTTCTTTGGAAACTTCATCATTTGCTATTAGTACCATTCAACCACGCTTCTTTTTACCTTTAACCGCTTTCATCACGCTCTTCATTCCAACCTTCACTGTTAACATTTCTTACTTCCCTACTTTAGCACTCCCACATACTTCCTTTGCACTTCTACTATTGCTTCCTTCATTTGCCCCAGATTTTGTTCAGTATCAACTTGTTCACTTCGAAACCGACTTTACTAGCGAGCGCTCTTACATACTTATCCTTATTCTCTTGCTCACTTAACTCTCACTATTAATTTTACCTACTTTCCTTTCGGATCACCTTCCTCTCCATCCAAGCCCCCACTAAATTAATTTTAGATAGAACAACATAATGATCCGATAATCCCATTCCAAACCCCTCATGATTTACATTCCAACACATACTTCAAAACATCTTCCTTCTTCCCAACACAAAATCAATCATTATTTTTCACTTCGTTACCATCTCTACCTACCACAACTCTCGTATACTTATGGATACTCTTGTGCTTAAAGAAAGTATTACTTATCCACACATACCTCTCTCTTCACAGAAATGCAATCACCTTCCTACTCATTCTGCATTTTTCTCCTCCCCACCCAAACCGACCTTTATAGCCAGTCCCTTTTTTGATTCACCTATCCAACCATTCAGGTCCCCCAACCCTATCAATCTGAAGCTCCTACTCCACCCCATCCAGAACATCAGTTCAAATTATCCCAAAAAATCGTACTCTCTTCAACGTTTCCTCAGATGGACCATACGCCACCATATGGACACTACCTTGACCTTTTCAAACTTAAATAGCCATTAGGATTCTAGGACTCACACACACAAAGTCAACCATAGCTTTGTACCACAGGCCTCATCAAAATTGCAACTCCTTTTCTCCCTCTCTCATTCTCTTGCACACCAGCACGCACACATTTCACACCACACCACTCAACTTTACCTTTTCCTTTCATCTTTTTTTCAGTCCAATCTGGAAAATCTAAGTGCCCCTTTCTAATTACATCCATCACCTCTCTCCGTCTTCTCCTCAACATTTATTCCTCGACATTCCATGTACCCACTTACGATCATTACAATTTCGCGAAAGTTGAAGGTCGTTTACGGCGATCACGACCATCTCCGAGGCATGCATCGCCCATTCCTAGCAAGAGATAGGTTGTAGTGGGGCAGCCAACCCAACTACCACCGCCCCTTATGTTCGACTTCTAACGACACGCAGGACATACGATGTGGAAATTCTTTCTCCCCCGCACAC
>JABUQX010027442.1:30000-31922 GCA_015478945.1 Trachelipus rathkii | reverse complement strand
TTATATTAGTATATATATATATATATATATATATAATATATATTATATATATAATATACTATATATATATATATTTTATATATATATATATATATATATTATATATATATTATATATATATATATATATATATATATATATATATATTATATATATATATATATTTTTGTTTTTTATTTTGTTGTTTTTTGTTATTTGTTATTCACACACACACACACACACACACACACACACACACACACACACACACACACACACACACACACACACACACACACATTATATTTTTTAGTCCAGAGGAACCTTGTTGCAATTTTGGTTGATTTTTTTGATTTTTTTTAAAAAAATCAATTTGTGATTTTTTTGATTTTTTTTATTTTTTTTTATTTTTCCAGATTCGTAACGTCACGCGATATATAATTTGTAACCTGCAAATTATATTTCGCGTGACGTTACGAATCCAAAAAATCAAAAATATCAAAAAAATCAAAAAACTCACAAATTGATTTTTTTTAAAAAAATCAAAAAAATCACCAAAATTGCCATCCCTGTTTTTTACATATTTAATATTAACATTGTGCATTTTCTTTTATATTTTCTTTTAAGTTTTTACTATTTTTCCATACATTTATATTTTGTTTGAAATTTTACTTTTGCTTAAAGTTTTATTTATTTATTTATTTTATGTTTTATTTTTAGATTTGTTTTGTTTTAATGTTTTTATTATTTTTAAAATATTATTGTACATTTATAGTTTTATTTTTATTTATTTTAAAATTTTTATTTTAAAACATTTTATTTTTAAAGTTTTATTTTTTTTAATATTTCATTTTAAAACTTTTTATTTTTAAAATTTTTATTTATTTAAAAAAAATTTATTTTAAAACTTTTTATTTATAAAATTTTATTTATTTATTTTAAATTTCATAAAACATTTTTTGTTTTTACTAAAAAAATTAATTTTTATTAAAAATATGTAATTTGTTGACCCTAAAACAGTTGCGCAAACACTCTATCCCCACTCCTCATCCCCCTCACACACTACCATGCTCTACTACTTTGCTGCTTTACGTCATATCTGCGCACGTATTTTGTATAACACATCATAAAAAATAAGTTCTTTGTATAAACATTACATAAAAATAAGTTCTTTGCATGAATATAACAAAATGTATTTAAAACATTTTATGATTTTACTAAATTTTTTATTCTTTTTATTAAAAATATCAATTAACCAATAGATCAATAAATTAAAACTACAAAATCATAACCATATTCCCATTCCTAATCCATTGATTAAGTGATTAAAGTCATATTTAGGTGTCAGTTTTTGTATAAACATAGCATAAAAATAAGTTCTTTGTATAAACACAACATAAAAATGTTCTTCAAACGAACATAGCGTCAATTTATTAAAACCATTTTATGTTTTTACTAAATCCTTTATTCTTTTTTTGTTTTAAAACGTAAAAATATCAATTGATTATTAATTGTTAAATCAATATTCAAACTTCATTCCACCTCTCCCATACATTCCATATTTATTCTATTGACTAAGTAGTGACAAAAGTCCTATTTAACCTCCATTATTTGTATAACATAACATTAAAATATGCTCTTTATATGAACATTACGAAAAATTATTAATAATTGTCAACATAAAAAAGTTTTAACATCATTAAAGCTGACATATGTGTTATTATTTGAATGTTTTATATATATTATTATATATTATAATATTATATATATATTATATAGTATAATATATAATATAATATATATATATATAATATATATATATATATATATATATATATATATATATATATTATATATATATATATATATAATATATATATATCATCAAAATTAGAGATATAAAATATCGGTAGGGGTTCCGCGTATTATAGTAAATTAAACAA
>JABUQX010027442.1:0-20000 GCA_015478945.1 Trachelipus rathkii | reverse complement strand
AAGGAAAAAATATTGCAAACGTTCGATATAGAAATGAGTCTAACTGCATTGCTAGACAAACTGAGTCAAATTTCGAAAGGTGCTTTATTGAAAATGGATAACAAAAGACAACCGGAACTCCGCACCACAAAAGTGTTTATGGCCCGAGACGAACGGGAAGATAGGCATAAGCCAGAGTACAACAACTCTTACAAGAAAAATAAAGAGTTTGTCCACAAACCAAGGTATGAGGATAGGAAAAGAGAAGAGATGAGATCCACTAACGTTTCCCGGAAGAAGACGGATGAGGCAAGATCAGAGCAAACTCCACGAAAAAACAGAGGAATACTTAGAGGAGTGACTGAACAAGAGTTGAAAGAAAACCACGTTTGTTTTTCATGTGAGGTCATCGGTCACTCGACGAGAGCCTGTCGCTGGGAATTGCCCTATTGCCGGGTATGCTACGCTTATCATAAAAGGGGCTCGCAACCCAGGTGCAGAGATGCTCCTTCATGGAAACCCTCTTCCGGAGAAAACCAAATGTTCATTCCATACAACAGCAAAGTCGATATGGAAAAGGGCATGAAGGCCCCGAAACCCGAACGTTTCACTACAGACAAGCGAGGGCCCAGGACCTTCACGAAGAAGAAAGAAGGATACAAGCCCTCCGGTGAGAAGAAGAACACCAGAGTCTATGTGGCAGAAGGCCAGCGTAGAGACTCTGACCTGAGTGAAGAAGAAGAAGAAGAGGAGGAAGATAAGTCCCTAGATAGAGAGCCCTTCCTCTCCGAAGAAAGATCAGACCGAGAAAATTTTCGGAAGATGGCAAAGGCTGGCAGACAGTAAAAAGAAAAATTAAGAAAGGATATGATAAGTGGGTATTTAATAAAGAGAAAGATAAAAAAGTTGCCCAAACATTTTTTCAGGAAAGTGTTGAGAAACCATACAAACTGGGACACCATTTCTATGCTAATGTCCATCTTACTCCCTCAATAGGTAGTAAGGAGGCCCCAGCATGCGTCTTACTAGATTGCGGGAGCAGCATCTCGCTCATAACACCCAAGCGGTTGAAAGAGTTAGAAAAAGAAGGTAACTTCAAAGTACCGCTCCGGAAGACCGACCTGGTGGTGCAAGGGGTCGATAACAACCCAACTAAGTTAAGAGGAGAGGTACAGTTGTACCTCCGCATGCATAAAAAATACTACCTCACTACTTTCCAAGTGAGCGAGGTAAAAGGAGAACCCAGTTGGGCAATATTATTGGGGAACAACATCTTATCGAATTTACCCATCACTTTGAATATGTTTTCTTCAAAATTGTCTATCCACGAGGAGAAAGAGATAGATATACCGGTCTTTGCCAAATACGGAATTTACTTAGTCAGAGAACACACAGATGGGAGCCTTAGACGAATAAAGGACTCCCCTCTGCCCAGGAAAAATCCACCCAAGCCACCAGTGCCTAGGGGGGGAAAAATATTGTAGATATTCTAAGCATTTTAGGGATTCTAATCGAACTTTAAAACACTTAAACCAAACTGAACAACCAGTTGCGAACCCATCTTTTCCACAGGAAAGGCGGACAACCCTGTCAGTCGACCCAGCACATGTTGCGAACGGTCCCTTCCCCCTGAAAAGGAAGGCAGCCTTGTCAGTCGAACACAACCGCGTCGCGAACGGTTATTTCCCACAGGAAGAAGAAGCAACTTTGTCAGTAACGAACCCATATCGGCCATCCGCGCCTCCGGGAAGTGAAGGAAGTTCTGCATCATACGGTACCGCTCGAGCCCAGTCGAATGAAGTGATAAGGAGAACAGAGCACGAAGAGGAAGTACCTCTAGCCTTCTCCCCCCACAGTCCTGCGCACCAAGGAGCCAAGCCAAAGCAGAAGCACCCTTCCACTAAAAAAGAAAGTTCGACTGAGAATTTACAGGTTTCAACGAACCCTGACCCTAACCCAGATGAATATCTGATGATCGATGAAGAGATTAAAATCGATTTAAGAGTGATAGAAAACACTTTTCTACCAAGCAACTCATATGGGTACATAAAGGTTAGACCTGAGACTCAAGATGATTTTGAATTGGAGCGAAAGTGCATCATGACCCCAGCTCTCTCCAAAGGACCACTGTATATTGCAAACACAGTCAGTCCCGTAAGGAATAACAGAATTGTGCTCAGCTATATTAATTTGAGTGACAAACAATATCATTTGAAAAAAGGGATAATTCTAGGTAACAGTTATCCACTAATTAGCAAATCAGCTGAAGAAGGCCCAGACATAAGCGGACACAAGCGTGTAGTGTCAGCCAATGTAGCCACATGCTCCAAAGGTCTTTCTAAGACAGAGCTAAGGCATGTATACCGAGAAATAATCGAAGCGAAGATGTCAAAAGAGGATGCTGAGAATAGTGTATTAGAGAAACCAGAATACTTGGAAGATCTCTTGAACCTTTTGATGGAGTTTCATGATGTACTAGCACTTGACGATGATGCTGTCCCGGTCTGTCCCCTTCAGAAATTTAAAATTGAACTACTCCCTGACGCTCCTAAAGTCATTTTTCGTAAGCAATATAGATTACCTCATAGGTACTTGCAAGACATCGACGATTTTACTGATGCAGCGTTGGAAAAGGGGTACATCAAGGCCTGTTATAGCCCACATTCTTCACCATTACTAGTGGTGGCAAAGAAAAACAGCCCAAGGCCCCGGGTGTGCATAGACTACCGCTACCTCAATTCTTACAGTGTCCCAGACGTCTACCCTCTTCCATCCATTGAGGAGATTTTCACCTCCCTAGGGGGCAATGCTATTTTTACCTCAGTAGACCTCCTCGACGCGTATAATGCGCTCGAAATAGAGGAAGAAACGCAAAAGCTGATGGCGTTTAGGACCAGGAAAGGCTTGTGGTGCCCAACCCGTTTGATGTTCAGCCACCGCAATGCACCAAGTGTCTATGCTCGCGCGATGACAATCGCCTTAAATCAACTCCTAGGACCCGTAGCACAAGTCTATCTTTACGACGTACTAGTGCTAGGAAAGAATATTCCCGAACACTTCGAAAATTTGAGGAAAGTACTTACTGCTTTTAGAGAAAACAAGTTGAGGGTGAAACTGTCTAAATGTAGCTTCCTACAATCATCAGTTTTGTACCTAGGATTCAAGATAGGTAAAGATGGAATCAGTCCGGATCCTGCGAAGGTAGAAACTATGAAAAGTTTTATCCCTCCGACAAATGTCAAGGAGACACAGTCCATCCTTGGTTTCTTCTCTTATTTTCGCTTTTTAATAGACAATTTCGCAGTCGTTGCACAACCACTGTATGATTTAGTAAAGAAAAATGTCCCCTTTGTTTGGACGAAAAAACACCAAAAGGCATTTGACACTCTGAAAGATAAATTGGTGGTGCAACCACAACTCACATTCCCAGATTATAGCAAGGAATTCTTCGTGAATACCGACGCGTGCGACTACGGAATTGGGGGGGTGTTGTACCAGCTTACTGACGAAGGGAAAGAGAAACCTCTTTCTTTCGTCTCCCGAGTACTCAGAGGCAGTGAGAGGAATTATGATACGATCGAGAAGGAATGCTTGGCCGTAGTGTTTTGTTTGCAGAAGTTTAAAAACACAGTCTTCGGATATAAGGTCACCATTATCACTGATAATCAACCCCTTTGTTTCATCTTCCGAAATAAGCAACAGACTGGAAGGCTAGCAAGATGGAATTTGTTCGTAAATAGTTTCTCCCCCACTATTGTCTATAAAGCCGGTAAAACAAATATCCCGCCAGATTATTTGAGTAGACACCCAGCACCTAAGGTTTTTGTAATGCAAGCTGTGTTAGAAAACAGGGGTGATTTACCTCGAACAGAATTTGCTCTGAGCAGGAAAAACTTCATAAAAGAACAAGAAAAATGTCCAAGATTGGGTAAAATGGTGAAATGGGTTAAAGAAAACCCGAAAACTTATCCACACATTCTTATCAGAGGTGTATTATACTACGCCACCCAAAGCGAACCTTATGTCAAACAAGTCCCAGACAGTATGATCTACACGGTGATTGACCAATGCCATGCCTCACTGGGCAGCGGACATGGAGGACCTATAAGGACAGAAAAGAGAGTGAAAGAAAAGTACGGTTTTCCCCACTTAGCAAAATTGGTGAAAGAATATTGCAACCAATGTGTATCATGTGCTAGAGTAAAAGGTCGAAAACCTCCTACAGCAGAGATAAACAGATGGCCTTTGCCCTACACACCCTTTTCACGCGTCCATGTCGACAGTATTGGCAAACTCCCCACTTGTACCGAGTCAGGAGCCAAGTATATCCTAGTATTCCGTGATGTTTTGACACGTTACGTCGAACTAGTACCTTGCAAAACTAGGACAAGTAAAGAATTTGCCCGAGCATTACAAGAAAGGGTCATATGTAGACATAGCGCTCCCCAACTTCTTGTATCAGATAATGCCCAAGAGTTCACAAGCCAGGTGTTCAAGGACTTGTGCAAGGCATGGAGAATAAAAAAGGTAGAGATCCTGCCTTATAAAGCATCCCAGAACGGAGTTGTGGAAAGAATCAATGCTGATATCGAGTCTTTCCTACGACACTATGTCAATGGACAACCACCAAGATTGGGAATAAATTTACTTGAGTTCGGCCCAAATCGCGATAAATTCCCGTTATTAATCGATCTATCGGTTTCCTCCCACAATTTCCTCTTGCACGGTGTGACATAAAAGGGTCCTTACGAAATGCCCGATTATGTTTCTCCTTTTGTAAATAAGCCAGAGAAAATGAAGTTCATTTCAGACGAGGTGGATGTGCTGATAGAAAGAATCGACAATATAAGAGATTTGGCGAGAGAAAGGTTGGAGGCAGAAACAACTAAAACATTGGAGCAACAACATAAGAAAGCCAAACAAAGAGAATTCAAAGTCGGAGACTACGTTTTCATCCGAGCAGTAAAGAAGCCTCATCATAGTTCAAAACTATGTCCCAAGTTTGAAGGGCCATATATTGTCCGATGTTTGAGAGGACCAAATAAATTGATGGTAGTTTGTTTACAGACAGGTAAAACTTTCCCTGTCCATGTGGACAATGCCAAGGTAGTTGCAGCCGAAAAGTTTACCGACACACGGTTCGACTTCACAAACGACGAAGTTTGGAATCCTCACGAGGTTAAAGAGATGTTAAGCTCCAAGGAAGGTGAAGAAGCCAAAAGGAAGGAAGATGCACCGGAAAGTGATTCAGAAATTGGCTCAGAAATAGAGGAAGATGCAGAAGACCAATCTCCCCCACCAGAACAGTCACCTTCCCGTTATATATTTCAACTCCTCCAGCACAAACCGCTCCCGTCATTGAAACAACCTCTTCAGCTCCCCTCAGCGTTCAACTAGTTTCGAATACAACGCGCAGACAGCTCCTCCACCCCACACACAACACGACTAGAAACTATTGGGAAAGCTATAAGCCCCCATAAAAGAACCTATCCCGGTGGAAACCAGAAGATGTAGCGATGAAGTGGAGAAACCAAGAGGACATTGACGACGAAGTTGTTAGAAAGAAAGAGAGTTATAAGCGAGTAGTCGCAGGAAGAGACGTGTTGACACAAGACATTCATTCTGTTCCACATCCAAGAAGAAAACTGACTTCCTTAAGAACCCCTTACTCACCCCTCGTAAAGAAGAGAAGTTTAGACAATCCTTTGTCAACCCATACAGCAAAGAGATTTCAGTGAACTATCCGGTTAGAAGAAAATTACACACGGACGCACCCGAAACGAAGGTGAAACATACGGCAAGCGCTACGGCGGATCCCTCCAGAATTCCTTCCCGAGAAACTCTCCGATGTCCCTGAAAGGTGATGGCCACTATATGTCAAATCCCAACTGTTGGTAGAATCACCACCAAGGGAATCATCAGAGATGACCGAAAACCAGGGACCCGTCTTATAGGAGCCACACATTTGTTTTCTGGTTAATATATTTTCGGTGATATGAAAAGTAATGGATAAAAGAAGCAGCTTTACAACAAGCAGAGGCAAGTGACAATACGAAGACTATAGCGAAGACTTCTGTCCAACCTCCGCCTGTTAAATTGGATCTGAATACAATAGTAAGAGGCGGTAAGACTTACTATCTGCCTCCCGGCTATTAATTCATACCAATTTCTGTATATTCCTGTAAATTTAAGGAGAAATTTTATAGATTTTATAGATTTAAGGAGATATTCTTCAAGTTCCGAAGATACACTTTAATTTTAAGAAGATACTATAGACTTTAAGGAAATTGAACACACATATGCACTCGCATCTGTTCATTTATTAGTTTGGATTAGATAAAAAAGATCGATCATAGGTTAAGTACATTAGTTTGGATTAGAACTTCAAAGATTGAAGATGAACTCTAGATTTAAGCGGATACACTTTAATTTTAGGACAATATCTTGTCACTTAGCATTATAGAAATATTAGACTGGATTAGAAAAAAAAATTTTTTTTAGATGAATTAGGAATCAACGATCGTTTTAACTTAAGTTCTTTAGCTTGGATTAGAAATGTTAGAATTATGTTAGTTTTATCTTGACTTCAACAGTCAAATTATTCATCATTTATATTTCTGATTATTTTTTTTTTTATGCTATAAAAATTTTAAAGAATACGTTCACTCCAAAGGGGGGACAACGCGATTTTCTTAAACAAAAAATACTAGAAAAAAGAAAAATGGAAATTTTCCTAAAAAAGAAAAAAAAAATAATAAGAAACTTAGAATAAGTAAGAAAATTTTAATAACGTTAAGAGAAAGTTATAGTAAGTAAGTAACTAAAATAATTAATTAAGAGTTAAAGAAAAACTAGAATAAACACTAAGTAGTAAATAGCATCTAAATGTAAGAATTTTACTAACAACTATATAACTAAGAAATCATCTAGGTTAGGATACGCAAACAATTGCTTAATTAATTATTAAGTTCCAACTTTAAAAATTTAATCACATTTTGATTAGGCGACCTTGTAATTATTCTGAAAACAAACATTTCAATATGATTAAAATATTTCAGAAATGGATTCGGGAAATGTCTATGTTATACTACTTCCATCTTAACGACATGTCAAAGTATCATAGTGAAAGAAAACGAAGAAACAAAGATTCTTGCTGGTTTGGTTTGTGTGCCGTTTATCGCGCCATCCGGATGGTAGTTAGTCTAAGCGGTTTTTTTTCATTTCACGTATGTACTTTAGAATTGTGCTGATTATTTATGATTAGTAAGTCGTGTGAGTAGTACCTAAGATCATTAGTATAATTCTGCTCGCATTCGACAGTGTGTGTTTGAATAATGGAAATTTGTCTTACGTTAGAACTAAGGCTTTTAGTTGTACAAGACGAATATCAAGAATTCCATTCCTATCAACGTTCTCTCTGAAGCCAAGAGTTTGTCCTGTGAATTCTATCTGATATTAAATTTATATAAGGGTGGAACCTTATAATAATTAACAATTGTTTTGATATCACTAACTAGAGATTTCTTAGTTATATAGTTATTAGTAAAATGTATACTGATAGGGGCAAATATAAGATCGATATAGCCGAGATGTTAATAAAGTTATTTATGGTAAAACATGTATAAATCGAGACCAAATTAGTTAAATTATGTAATCTATTTTACCGTTAAACTTTTTGGACTTCTATACAGCCTTACTGTGAAAATCTCTTAGAATGTAAAAGTACTATTTCGCTCTGTTCTGTGAATTGATAATATACTGGTGTTTGTAATTATCGCTCTTCTATTTTATTACTGGAAAATTTTTCATTTTTCTTTTTATCTCGGGTCTAGATAAATTTTCTTGGTATTATGAGTCAATTGGCGCAAGAAGATATTGTGTAACCCCCTTTGGAAGTTTGAGTATTTCTTTAATTTTATAGCATTAAAAAAAAAAATAATACAGAAATATAAATGATCGATAATTTGACTTTTGAAGTTCAAGATCACATTCTATAGAGAAATCTAATCGCTCTCAACATTTATTCAATCTACTCAATTAACTGTCAGAAGAATTAGTTTAAACGATCGGTTGTTACTAAATTAAATCTAAAAAACTCATTTTGTTGGTTTGCTGAGAGGTCAGTCTAAATATTTCTATAATGCTAAGTGACAAAGATAAAGTCGCTAGAGAGATGTCAAGTTTGTGTTATTTCGTGACAAACATTAAATAGTGACGAGAATCTCACTCTCTCATATTCTCATCTTGAAGTTCTATCCAAATATGTATTAAACCAATTTTATAGTGGTGCGATTATGCTTTTACGGTGCATATACCTCTAATAGTGATAATTATGACAAACAATCATGAGCTGTGTGTGCCGTAACTGTAGTGTTTCATAATATCTTACTAATATTCAAGTCTTATTAGGTGTATGTATTATACATTGAAAGTTGTATTCGTTCTCTAGATGAAATTATCATATGAGATCGAAATATCTCCTAATAAGACCTTCTATAATAAACCCTATGTTAAATACTTACTCTAATGTATCTCATATTGGTGATATGGATCTATCAAAATTTCGATACTTACGTATTAATAAGGCGCACAGAAGTATTAGTTTATACTCGTCTCCAACTTATACTCTCCAATATCATCCTCTTACTTTCATCTTAGACTTGATACTTGTAGTAACCTAGATTCATATTAACGCGATGCGTAGTGACCACGTGAGCAAAGCTCTATCGCTCTAGTCATTTCTGCTATATAGATTCATTGCCCTTGACTTATTTCTGTTTGGTATCGTAATGACTGCTCTCTCTATAATATTCTGTTATTTGTCGCACTTACTGTATACCTCGAATTATCACTGTGAGAGTAGTATTCTATCTCTTGGAGAACGCAATCGACTTACTATATAACAATTGTATGCGTGTCTATTAGGACGGGTTCTTGTTTTCGTAGTACATTCTCTTCTGTACCCCATTTCTTCCTTCTTTATTAGCATCTTCGTACGTTTTCGTACACATGGTGTTTGTGTGGCATATGATCTGCTGATAGCGCTACATTATTTTCTTATCCTGTGAATTAAGTGTGCTCATACTGGGAGATGGACCTATCTATATTGGAGATCGGGGATCGATCGTACGTGCTTCCGGTAATGATATTCTAGCGTCACGCTTTGCAGCGAGTTGGTGTTCCTCCGATATTCGTCATTTTCGTACTCTATAGCTCGTGCTATTGATAATCGATCTAGTGTTCTGTTTTTGTGATAGGTGTGGATCAATGCGCCATTAATTTACTCCTCTCTACATGCTCTTTTTCATGCACTGCGCGCGCGGTGAGAGTATCGCAGGGATGTTTTTACGGGAAGTCACCTGTGTGGGAGTATAGAACCAGAACAATGAATATCTTTGTCATACCTCGTTGCTCTCTTCTTCTTAGCGCGGACATACAATCGCTTTCACTTCTTTATTTTCTATCTCTTTTCTTTTTACAACTCTGATAGTCATGAGTCTATTTGAGTATACTAACCACTCTAAGGGCTTCCTACTCTTTGAGTTTCGCATCTAGTCTCGGAGATAGAGTTCCTCATATACTCCAACTATTGGGGGATTGGTAGCTTTCCTAAGTTTATTTTGGTCTGTAGTTCGGATCATTGTGTGTGCGAGTGATGCTTGTGACTCTCCGAGCTCTCATGTGATAGTTCGAACTGAGTTGACGGATGGCTGAGGGTAGGCTCGAGAAGAGGGTTTGTGTTCATTTACTGTATGTCTGTTGCTGGCGGTAAAGTTGTATGCGACAATATATACGCGCAAAAGGTGACTGTCCTCCTGGTGGGGCAGAATTTGGCTCTTCTGCAGTAAATTCCTCATATTTACTGAGCCAAATTCATGAACTAACATCTCTTCTCTGTCCTGCTTTTTTCCATTCTTTTGGTCTTTCTTCTCTTCCTGTGGTATGATATATTTCTTATACTTCTTTTAACTTTTGTGTTAACTTTCGACTCGCTTGCGTGTTTTTGACTGACATGCTCCGTACTTGACTCTGTTCTATGTCTCTCGAGTATTCTATATAGTTCTGGCCTGACTAGATAAGCAAACTTGGACTTTTGCGTATAACAAAGGAGGTAGGAATAGCTATTTATAATCCTCGATCTGTTAAGAACAATGCAATCCTACTACTTCTATCTACCTTTTTGTGGTTTCCTCACAAATGAAGTTACCATCTCGGACCTAATCAGATTGGCGCGCCTGGATTGGCAACCTTCTATGGAGGACGTCCTATTACGTTCTCTTATGCACCTATGGTTTGAGGGGCTTCTCATCTGTACTGCTCCGGATGAAAACGTTGTTCTGACCGACCTTGTGATTCTCTTTGTTTTGGCTTGTTTACTTTTGTTGTTGTCGGCACACCTGTATATAGATGATGTCATATACTCCTTTGCTAAGGACCTTTACATTCGTCCGTACCAAATCTATTATTTATTGTCGATTCTTTCGGTGTCTAGCACATCGCAATCTCGTCTGAAAAAGTGCGAATTCTCCACTATTTCTACTCTTGGGGTCTCTTTAAATCCACAGGAAACAGATACATTCATTACCTGTGGTGCGCAATTTTCGCTAAGAGTAACCGCCACTTTGATGTAAATGTGCTCACCCACGTGGCACGGAAGGCAGGTTGCAGATTAGATCCTGTCCCGTTTCTCCAACTCCGCAAAAGGCTATTCCATACTATACCTGCGACTGACTCATGAGCTAGAGACTTCAATCTCTTAGCTGAAGATCAGCTAACCTGCGTGAAGCTAACACATGACGCTCGTTATTCTCCAGTTTGAAACAGTCTTTCAGTGGTAAAGACTTCTTTCATCTTAAAAGGGAGGCGAGAGTCTAGGGTCACTTTTATTTCGGTACACCAATCTTTTATGATGAAGAAGTTGTCTAATTGTAGCATAGCCATGTCGTAGGATAACGGAATCTAGTATCTCAGCTTATTGTGTCTTTCCATAACTATCCGTATTTGGCAGATGCTTTATCCACTTTTAAGGTCGGATGATACTCCTACAATCAAACGATTGTTTTATTGTATTTCGTCTGAGATTCGCACGTTAGTACATTCTCACATTGACTGAACCTCGTTGCTCAACAATTTGCGTTGGCATTATCTGAGTCAAGATAGGTTGTTGGAGTGAGAGCAACGTAGAGCGCTATGTTACATAATAGTACCGTCTTTTTGTACATTTACTCCTGGCTATCCAAGAATTATCTTTTTATCCTTATTACATGTGTTTTTGCAAGGGGTCCTACGTTCGATACTGTACGCATCATTTTCCGCCTTCTCCTCCGGCACCCTGGACCATGCATTCCCTTATGCGTCCAAGCTTTGAAAGAGATACGAGAGTATACATATGGGCTCGTTTTCTTGTTTTAATTTTGTGCTGCATCGTTTACAATAAGCAAACACAGTTCCTGAAGCCTTCGTCAATAAGTGAAATCATATTACAGCCAACGTCGAACGTATTAATGAGACGGACCGTGATTAACGTTGTGTTCCGCAAACATCAGTCCTCGGATATAACAATACTATATTATAGCGTTATTTTTACATTTTAGCGGGTCTTTCCTTGGATTTTCCTACTCTAGTAGGTATGACTATACTAGTATAGTATATGGGAGTTATGCGTAAATTTACTTATTTACGACGTCTATTATTTATAGATATAATGTTAAAGATAGTGAGATAGTTAGATATACTGATTAGACTAATATATAAGTTTGCTTATATACCGAGAATATATTATATATATTATTATATTATATATATATCGCTGATATATGGGCTCTAATATATATATATTTGTAAGGGGCGATCTTATTTTTTGTATACGTTTATCTGCTATCTTAGATGTAATAGGATAATAGGTTTTTTAGATTACTAATACTCACTGAATCTCTCTCTATCTACCAGACTTCTTTAGCAAGATAAATAGGATCACGATTGAGAGGATATATATTGCTGCAAGTAACTATGGAATTAAATATAAGAAAAAGACTAATCGATCATCTTTTTTTGCAAAAGTGATCCTTTGCATTGAGTTATATCAAATAATGTTTGTTGAATCGACCATGTCCAAGTTTGTTACTGTCTTATGGTATCATTCATCAATGTACTCACTCGATAGTTCAATAATAGTTGAAGGCATATGAGCTCATTACGGATCTCTCATTTTAATCAACATGGTATTGTATATGATTATATATGCGATTCTGTGATTTATGGTAAGACCTTGTTTGCACATAATGGTCTTCGTCTTTGGTATGGTTGTGGTTATTCGGTTGGGTATAAATATAATTAACTCTCTCGATAAGAATTAGATTGGATATTATTTTCGGAGTTTTTCTTTAACCCTTCCGGTACCATCTGTTTACCTATCTTGGACATTTTATTCTTTTATTAATTATGATAAGTTTTATTCAACTCACCTATAGCTAAAATTTTCATTCTAGCTTTTGGCTACTCCATACTGTTTTCTAAACAAGCTCTATAGCATTCACCTAAAAACCTATATAAGGTGCGAGGTGTTATCTATCTAAATATTCTGGGTGCTGATATTTGTATTATTTACCGGCTTTTACGACAATTTTAAATGTAGGTATAGGTAAGTATAAAATTTACTATTTTATAGATTAATTAACGAAAAATCTTTAATTCCTCTTTGCGTAAGTGTATATCCAGTCTAGCTTATGCTATTTCGGAAGTATGAATACATAATAACTCATGGTTTAGTTGATTAATCAGTGTATATATAATATATACACGGTATATTATTTTTACTCTTATTACTATGTATGTTAATTGATATGTATAATACAACTAATATTTGTACTAATACAAATACTACTCTGTAGGCTCAAATGACATTCCTACATGAAATTAGCGTTATATTATATTCATACCTTATTATCCTTACACCATAGACTCTGTTGTTATACTCATTACTAATCGTTTAGTATTAATATATATTATATATATATAATTTTTATATATATATATTATATTATATTGAATATATATACTATATATATATATTATATATATACTTATATATATAAATATTATATTATTATATATATATATAATCTGAGCAAATTTAAAGGTGTATTTAGTTTTTTCTTATACTTCATATTTTATCTCACAATGATGAATGGTTTTTTGTATTATATTCATACTGCTCTATTAACCAATCTACTACTTCATTTACTCATTACCCGTATCTTTTCGCTAATTAATAATGAGGTTAAACAAGAACTTATGTTTGGATATTTTATTAATAAAGGAAAAATTAAGATAGGTCAATGTAATATAATGTAATAATATAATTATCTAAGAAAGCCACCTAAAATATAAAATGATTTTAAATGGTATAAACAGAAGCTTTCAGGGAGAAAGTTTATTTGTGCGAAAGCCAAAAGCGCACAACCCAAATTACTTTATCTGTTCAACATAAACTACATCGCAACAGAGTTAATAGAGCTGTGCAAAAAATAGAAAGACTGATTGACAGTTATTTTTTAGCCTATTTACAAATGAAGTATCTTAATTATAATAAGCATATTCATTAAAGAGTAGACTCTGTTGATTTAGATGTCAATATTTGTTTCGAGGTATTTTTATTAACCATGTAGGTTTTTTTATGGTATTAGTTTCAGTTCACTGCGCAAAACGTATCTGTGATCATCGCGTAAGAAAGTCCTCACTTGTCTACGTATCTTCATTGAACTTTGTGTGAATTAAATACAAATCTCTTGATCTATATCCCTTATTACTATACCATTTTATATTACTTATACCTAGTTAATCAATATAACCCTTTATATACTATTTATATATACATCAGAAGACTACTAAATATATTATTATATATATATATATATCAGTGTAGATATAAATAATATATATAATTCTTAGATATATTCCGTAATATAGTATAGGATTTTTAATAATATTATTATTTATATAAGACTCGTGAGAGTGAGTCAGTAGAGGAGGAGTACAGTGAGTGGAGAGAGATGTCGGAGTGTCTCAGCTCGGCACGAGGCCACAGGGCTCAGAGTGTAGCGTGAGCGTGTGACGCAGCATACACGATCTACACTACCTCACTCAGAAGGGCGTGAGAACGAGCTCAGATCAAGTGGAGACGTGCTACGACATAGTCTAGTACAACGAACCGTCGTCGGATAATAGATCATGCAAATATCCTAAAGTCTCACAGCGCGAACCCCACCAGTGGTGACTACCCTATTATATTTAATCCGTGTACTAAGACCTGCAACTAGGAGTAATAAAGTATATTATATATTATATATATATAGGCGCACTATATACTATAATATAGATAATTTATATATAATTATATAATATATAGTATTATAGTGGTTTATAGTAGTTAATGGAATGCGTCTGGATTAGCCGTCATATATATCTTAAAACTTAATTCATGCTCAGTAAAACGGCAATACATTTATGGTTGTTGATGCTGGTCATGACGTGTCCAGAAAATGTAAAAAAAAAAAAAAAAAAAAAAAAAAAAAAAAAAAAAAAAAAAAAATCTCAAAACTACATAGCTACAGTGAAAAGGAAATACATTTTTGGAATCCTTCTAAAAATTTCAGTTAGGAAACTGTAAAAAATAATAAAAAAAATTTTTCTGCCTTTATACTGGTCACTTACGTAGGGAGGGCGTCGAGCTGTTTACACAGAGGGGAAATAGGGGGGAATGTTTTCCCATACCCCGTGGGGAGGGGGAGGATTAAAACCCCGCGGACATACTCCCAAATACCAATTAGAGCGGGGGTTCCGGAGACCCTCCCCCGAGTTAGGGGCGGAAATAATCCTAACCTTCAATATTGCGTTCCCGCAAGCGAGATGACCCGACTCCTTGCCATCGGGTCGGTTACACCCTTGGCTATTCTTTGTAACAAAAAAAAAAATAATAAATAGAAAGTCTTATTTTAACGAGAACCAATAAAAGTTCTACTCATGAGGCATAATATAATATATTACTAAGTGAATTAAATTACAAGTTAATTTTTGTTTTCTATACATGTTCTATCCAAATCTTTCTACAAGGATTAGCAAATTATTTCATATTTACGCTGTCAAAGAATAGTTGTGTAGTTTTTGAATATTTATTATAATTATATTATATTAACATATATGTATAATATTTAAAATATATGTATATTATATGTGTAATATATAATATATCTTATTATATAAATATATTTAATATATATTATAGTATAAAGTATATATAATTATATTATAATAATAATATATTTCTCTCATATTATATAATATATAGATGTAGTCATATATCATCATAATTATATATCTGATATATAATATGCTATAATGAAAATAAATATATGTGATATATATATACTAATAATAGATAAATAGCATTTATAATATAAACCAATTAAATTTAATCTTAATAGAATAAGACTGAGTCAACTATATACTATATATATATAATATTAACAAAGTTAATATATCTAATGAGCCAGGTTTAATATATATATATTAACTATATTATATATTTTTTTTTTTTTTTATTTTTTTCTACATATTTCTGCGACTAGAAGTATTCCTGAAGAACAGCCATAATCACAGCAATGTATTCGTTCTACTATTTCGCAGCTGATATGTCTCATTGTAAAGATAATATATGCGGTCAAATCGTATGATGTAACCAATATAAATCTAAATTGTTTACTATGATACTAATATTATATACATGTATATATATCATTATACTATAATAATATATATTTTATATTACTTGATGTGTCTTTATAAGTATATCTTATTATTGTATAATTATATCATATATCATTGACTTAGGTGATTTATTGAAGGTACTATATTGTACATAACTGATAACCCAAAGTACCTCGCTATTAATAAAGCTAACATTGATTATATGATATACTTAATAATATAATTAGTATATATATATATATTATCATAAACTAAATAGTTATCTCAACGTATATGCGCATTGACTCATCTGAATTATCCGTCATCATGTATCGTTAAAAAACGTTTTAATTAGCTACAGTTATAACAGAGAACGGAGCATGAACATACTATTTGCTGCGCAAAAGATTCTGTGCACAATTCACACTGCTAGTGAGATCTTTGAGAATGTTGTATAATAATAACAAAAAACACAATATTCAAATAAAAAACACTATTATATCAACATATATCTCTACCACCACAACTAGCGATTAGCTAGCGGTTAATAGGAATAATTGTGTTTGGAAATCTTGAGTAAAATCTCACATAGAGACTTATAATGCGTTGATAATAAATTAAGTGATTTATATAAAAACATTATTGCTTAAATAAACCCCATTTCGGGAGGTGAGAGTTGTAAACTCCGATTAGAAGGCACCTATTTAGAGGAGCGTCTGTATCTCGGCCTTCTTGCGAGTATATATTATACACACTAGCCATGTCTTATCTATTAAATTTTGCTTGGGTGGGATTTATACCATTCTTTGCACGAGCTTTATGGGGTGATCCTCGTGAGCGACGGGGAAACATGGTGAGGGGGGACGTTTTCCTACCCGCGTAAGGGAGGGGCGGAAGGAACCCCCGCGGACACCGCAGTATACATCGATAAATGTACGCTCGTGATCTTTCCGGAGACCCCCCCGGAGGGTTTAAGTGGAATAAGATCTCTGTTTCCCTCTTTTAGTTTCTCCAGCTTCCGGGATAGGCCTCTGATGTTATGGTAGAGATTCCGACTCCCTGACTATTACTCGCGTGCCGGGGTAGCTGATGTTGGCATATACACCTATGAAACTAGGTGAGTGTCTGATTGTATGGTGAATAAAAAAAGAATAAATTATTAATCATAAGTCGTAAGTTTGGTGATTTTGATCGACAGTCCGTATATTAAGAGTAGGTCACTAGAAATAGGTCACTTACTGGTATGTTTTTTACATATAAGTTCAGGTTAAACAGATTAGATTTTTCTCTCGATTATTATTCATTATATTTTAGCATTTTTCTTATATTTCGGAAAGTTTTTCAAGGATTCCAAAAAATGTATTTCTTTTCGCTGTTAGCTATTGTAGTTTTTGAGATTTTTTTTTTTTTTTTTTTTTTTTTTTTTTTTTTTTTTTTTACATTTCCAGGACCAGCAATGGACCAGCATTCCACCAAATGTATTCCATTTTAGCGTAGCATTAATAGTTTTTAAGAGTACATATGAAGGAGATAATCGGCACAGTTGCTGACATAGAGTACTAATTATTGTTTTTAAGATTTTTTGATGTAATTAGACTATAAGTATAATTAGTTATTAATATATATATAATATATATTATATATAAATAGGTTAGTGTCTAATTTAGATATAATATAATATATATATTAGAGAAGATATATATATTCATAGTAAGGGGTTTTAAACTTATTAAATTAGTATTTTATACTCTATAGTACTCATAATATTGAATATAATAGTTATATTATTTATATTAATTACCGATGCGGATATGTATTGACTACTATTATTGTAATGAAGTTGTTGTTAATATTCTATAATTATCAAGTACATGACTATGATATTTTGATAGAAGTAATTGTACCACTTATTATTTAAGGGTATTTATTTTATATAGAATTAATATAGTCCTGATATTTACTATGTATCTTGAAATGATGTGGAGATATAAAGTTGGGGATACAATTTATCCGCTAATAGTAATATATTATATTTTTATATATATAATTAATTTAATACTTACTGGAGTGTTATGTACTATTTTATCTATTTGTATAGATATAATTATATCGTGTGTATAATGGAAGTAATGTATAGTATATAATATAGTATTGTTTTAGTTATTATTATATATATATAATTAATTCAATAACAATTCAAAGAATATTTTCTAATATATGATTTGTATATTCATATGAAGATTAATATGATTTGAGTATTGTTAGATATACTGTTAATAGTGTTAAAGACCTGATGATATTCTATATATATATAATATAGCTGTTAGTGTTTAGTAAAGTTTATCTATTACTTTAGGGTTTAAAGTTTTATATTTATTAGTGATCATATATATGATATAATTTGTAATAGTGTTTAAGGGGGTGTTTCATTGACTCTGACCGTGTTGGTATGACTATTTTTTTTGTATTCCAACGTGTCGGGTTTTTACTTGCACTCTTGACCTTTTTTACGTGTACAAATGAATGTGCAGTTGTTTCTTATTGAGAGTGCGTAGACGGTATTTTGTAGCGCACCTTTGTGTTGACACTTTGTTGTAGGCGCTTTTACCGGGGTTTTCAACATGCTGCATTTTACCGTGGTTGTTCTCTGGCGAGTACCTAATTTTTTGGCAACCCCAATTTTTTTACCTGCCTAGTATATCCGGTGCTTCTTGTGGGTCTCTGATATGACACTTTTGAGAGAGACTTTGAGTTCGCTCATTAATCTGGCCATTCACTCTTTAGAAGTGCTTCCAATGTTTTCTATTTTGTGGTCCACGGTATTTTTGGCAACCTAAATAGTATTTAGCAGCTCACGCTAGACTTTTTAGCAACCTCTGTGCGTAAGAAGCGGTGCTCGCATTCGAACTTTCGCCCGGCAAAGGGTCAGCAACCGTTGTACGATTACCCCCTATTTTACGACCCCCTTAATATTTTTCGACCGTGGGGGGCACATTATTTCAAGACTAACCCGGGACGAGTGAATTTTATTTTGTTTGGGTAACCTATTATTGGGCTTAGCCCATTTTTATGCGTTGACTTGTTTGACCATGATACTTTTTCGACGCGAAGACCCTTTGGCTCTGATCCAGGGTCTATTTATAGCCCACGGTTAATTTATTGAGTTTCTCCGTGGCGTCATTTATTGCTTTACCCTCCCATTTTAGTGGTAGAGATTTGGCAACTCCTTTGGTCTTGCCTCGGATGGGTCATATTTTGAGTATTTATCCCCTCATGGTGGTTAATTTTTGGTTACCCCTTTGGTCCATTTTCCATGGGTCATTTTTTGCCCCGGTATTTTTTGAATATCTTTCGCTTTAGGGTCTTAGCCCTATTTTTTGATGTTCATTCTTTTTACGCCTTTTCAGATTGTTTGACTTAATGTAGAGTTTAATTTCTAGGCGCATTTTAACCTTTGCTCGTGAAGCCTACTAACCATGAGGATCATATTTTTGGACCCACTCCCGCCAATTTTCTGGAGCACTCGTGCCCCACCCCGTCGATAATAAATTTATCAGATTTTTCCAAACTATTTCTTAAAATTGATTAGCTTGTTGAAACACCGTCCACACCACACACTACAGGCCCCACACACACACTCAACACATATACACACTTAGCAACATCTACAATTCTCAACCACATCACTAGGTATAACACATCACCTATTGAGAGCACTATTTACAGCGTTCATTCACGTTTTGTTATAGTACACTCACATCTTTACCCGATGGTTGAACTTTTTTACCTACATTGTGATACACTGGGAGTTCTTGAGCAACATTACATTACCATGTAATGCGATTTCTTCCAATTAGTACGGCTCTATGGATTCTTCGATGTGGGTTCAAGTTATTGACCCACGGCTTAATTTTTTGTCCTTCACACTTTAGGGACTTAGCCTTTTTTGATTTTTGTATTCTAAGTAGAGTGGTTCTTGACCATGTGTACTGAGTTTCAGCTCTTTTTGCCTATCTTGTCCTCTAGTATCAGATTACGATGAGGTCATAATTTTTTTGTGCTGACTACGCGCTTACTTGATGGCGGAAAATTTCAATTGGGTATCACCAAATTTCACTCCGTAAGAATGTTAAATGTAGGAATATGTTTTCTCCGATTAGTGTTCTATGCGTAGTATTAGATGAGAGCCAGTTTTGTAGATGCAACGTGAGTGCTCATGAAGATGCCAACATTCAATGAAGTGTTCCTAAGTTGTATCTGTCAATTGCTAGGTTTAT
>JABUQX010027441.1:42500-49787 GCA_015478945.1 Trachelipus rathkii | reverse complement strand
GGTGGGCCCACGATTTAATAATAATAATGATAATATATAATTTATATTTAATTATTATTAGTAATATATATTTATATTATTTTTTTATTATTATGTATTTTATTAGATAATTAAATAATAATTAATGTAATATAATTAATAATAATAACAAAATATTAGCTTTCAAAATCAGAACTCGATTTCCTTATTCAATTGATAATATAATATGACAAGTCAGATTAATAAAATAATAATAATAATAATAATAATGATATTAATAATAATAATGAAATAACTATGTAACATAGTTGGCAGTAAATGATTTTTTTTTTTTAAATGGAGTTATTATTCTTCATCTGTTTTCCCAACCTGCTTTAACTTGCATAATTTCTAACGCCACGAATTGGGGAGTGTCGGTCACTAATTTGGTCTGGTTCTGGTTTATCTCAGGTCTTGTGGAATTTTGGTTGGTGCCTTTGCCCGCCAGAGGAGTCTAGAAAAAATGATCCCATATTTCATTCTACCTATTTCTAATATTAATCATTAATTAATTATTCCAGCAACTTTCTAAGAATATTATTATTAGGTTAGGTTAGGTTAGGTTATTTTAGATTAGGGTATGTTGTGTTAGGGTAGGTTATTAGTTAGGATAGGTTGGGTTAGGTTAGGTTAGGTTATTAGTTACTGAGGCAAATTTAGAAGTATTGATGATATTTTTGTAATGTTTTTTTAGATCTTTCATGGCCAACTAGTCATAAATTCTTAAACTCTAAGATGTTGCTACTTTCTTCTTTTAAAATCTTTAAAATCATTAGTTTCACCTGTAAAGATTTTATTTTTCGAACCACCGCTCACTGGCAGACAGGAGTTGTTAAGGTAGGCAGGGGTGTTAAAACATTAAATGTGCCTACATCTAACGCAAATCTAGCAGATTGGCTTAGAAAATAAGCAGACAATAATATAGATAAGTAGAAAATAAAGACAATAGCATAGATAAGTAGATAATGTAAATAGCTAAAAAATAAGCAGATTATAATGTAGATAAATAGATATTAATGTAAATAAGTAGAAAATAAGCAGATAATAATGTATATAAGTAGATAGTAATGAAGATAAGTAGAAAATAAGCAGGCAAAACCTGTATATAAAGTATACTAATATGTAGAATTAAATGTGAAAATATAGCTGACAATGATTCAATAAATAGAATAAATAATGTAGAGAAATAGAATAAGTCAGACAATAATATAGATATAGTATTAATAATGTAGATTAAAGTAGAAAGTAAGCATGACAATATATGTCAGATAAGTAAATAATAAAGTTAGCATAATGTTAACATACACAAACATATTCAAAATATAATATAACAATTTTTTTATTATATAATTTTATATATAATTATACTATATATATATATAATATATAACTAATCTATATATATATTATATATATATATATTTCTATATATATATATATATATTATATATATTATTATATATATATATACTATATATTAATATATATATATGGTGAAGTCTAGAACGTATGTCGCACAACGAAACTTAAAGTAATGAACTAAAAATTTTGAGAAATTTCAATTCTATTTACTCCTTTTTTCTGTATAATAAAACACGAAAAAAAGAAGAATTAATATCTTCTGAAAAATGAAGCTGTCACTGATTAATTATACAGTATAATAGTATATAAATATATATATATACCCTTCTATATATATATATATATATAAATATATATATATATATATATATATTATTATATATTAATATATATATTTTATATAATATATAATATATATATAGTATATAATTATATATACCCTATATACCTATATATGATATATATAGTATATATATATATAGTATATATAATATATATATCATATATATATATAATATATGGTGATATTTGGTATAAAACCACAACTATCATCGATCCATATCGATTTCAAATTGCGGAAACTTGTAAAACAAAAAAAAAATAAAAAAAAAAAAAAATAAAATAAAAATATCAAAAACTCACAAATAGCTACAGCGAAAAGGAATACATTTTGGAATCCTTGTAAAATTTTAATTTACGGAAATGTTAAAAAAAAAAATAAATAAATAAATTATTAATATTGGGCCTATTTTTTTTTTTAGACGAGCGGACAAGTATATATATTATATATATATATATAATATATATATATATTCTATATATATATATATATAATATAATAGTTTATATCAATCCTTATAAATAGAAGTATATACTATAAGTATATATAGTACTATTATAGTATATATTCTATATATAAAAATTTTTTGTAAAGGTATACACGGCAATGTAGGGGGCTCAGCCGACGGGGAACACAGGGGGGACGTTTTTTCCATACCCCGTAAGGGGAGGGCGGAGGAACCCCCCGCTGACACCCAAGATACTAGAAGACGCGGGGGTTTCCGGGAGACCCTTCCCCGGAGTGGGAGGAATTATCCTACCCGGCCGTAGTTCCCCGGAAGGCCGAGAGACCCCCACTCTGCCATCCGGGCGGTATACCCTTGCGGGGTATTCTTCTAGTTAAAAAAAAAAGCAACAACTTTAATACAGCTTCTATTTATTTTAACAGAGTACACATCAAACAGGTCTCTAAAATCTAGCGCCTTCTCTAGATCCATATTACTAACATTTAGTTAACCGCCGTCAGAACTCTAGAAGAGCCACCAATCCATATCTCGATTAAAATAACACACCAGTCTACAGCGAACACACGGAGAACATTGCTGGACATGCATGGTCCAACTTTTAGCTGCCGCGACAACTGCCAAAACCAAAAAAAAAATTTACTGATCTCAAAACACTACAACTATACACGCGAAACAGGCACCATACATTTTTGGAATCCCCTCCCGTCACACCCAATTCCTCCTGGATCAAGCAACAATGTAACAAAAGAATAAAATCAATAAAAACAAATTATCTGTGTAAATAACTATCAGTATAATCGATACGAGACGGCCTACTTCTAGAGCAGCCTTCTTACATTGGTTACTCGTCTTAAACATACAACTAGACTTCTCTATTATTAACGATTTTGCTTTTTTTTCTTTCTAACTAAAGGAATCCCAAGCGGACTACCGCCACTGATGCACGAGTCGGGTCCCTCTCCGGTCCTTCCGCGCGAACACGCGGGTAGGCACTAATCTCCCCTCCCTCCCGGCGAACCGGGTTCTCCGGAACCCCCGCTTCTCTTGGTATTTCGGTCGTCGCGCGGGTTCCTCCGCCTCCCCTCACCGGGGTAATCGGAAAACGTCCCCCTCGCTTTCCCCCGTCGCCTCGCGCCCCCCCTACATTGCCGTCGTAATACCTTTCACAAAACTAATATACTTATATCAATTCACTCATGCCTCCCACACCCGCCAAAAAAAAATAGCCAATTCTTTAATCTTTCAATTTTTTTTTTTTAATTTTTTTCTATATCAGCTTTGCCGTACCAAAACTTTCACCAATCTCTTCGTAGAACATGTATTCCATTCTCCACTCGCTACGCTCTCTCTGTAGTTCTCGACGATATGATTTTTTTTTTTCTTTCTCTTTTTTTTTTTTATTTTTCTTTTTTTCTTTTTTCTCTTTTTTTTTTTTTCTTCCCTTTTCCTTTTTTCTTTTTTTTCTTTTTTCACACGTTTCCTCCGGCTAAACATTCTGCCACATTCGCAGCCATGTCATTCCTTTTCCCCGGCTAGCGTGTTGCTATGCTTTTTGAGCATCAACTGGATTGCCTGGCCCTCTCTAGAGGCTGGCCATCTACTGCTTCAAATCAATTTTTTTTTTCTCTTCTTTTTTTTTTTTTTACATTTCCCTACTGTAACATCCATGTCTTACGCAGGACGTTCGCAAAAATGTCACTTCGTTTCGCTGTAGCTCATTGTCAGTTTCTGAGATACTAACTTTTTCTCTTATCTTCTTTTTTTTCTACTTTTTTTTCTCTTTTACCATTTCTCCGTCACTAACATATGACAGCCCATTCAGCACCTGCTATTCCTTTTCCCATGCTAGCTATCTCGTCCAGTTTTTGTGAGATATGAGCCTTCGTGGCTTTTACCACCAAATTATCACCTAATTATGCTTCTAAAAACTTCTAGTTAATAAGTCAAATTTCAAAAGGAATAAATTCGCCCTCATATGCCTCAAATTTTTGTCACGCTAGTGTGAAGGTGAAAAATCCTATTTTACGATCAAAATCAAGTTTTTTTTTCATTATCATTTTGATAATAAATTCGGGAAAAGTAATTAACATTATCCATAAATTACAGTACAGTTGTATACTATTTACATACGTTCAAAGGGAGTTACCTATATATAGTATACTATATAATATATTATATATTAATTATATACTATATATCAATATATATATATATATTATAGTTATATATATATATATATTAATATAGAGATCTATATAATCGATATGATCTGATTATCTATATATATATATATATATATATATATATAATACTATATATATATATATATATATAAATTTGCTACTGATCGAAGATATTAAGTTTCTTAATGAAACAAAACTTGTGGTGTAATTTTCTTCTCTAGATTAGTTTTGACCTAGACCGCATCCGCACCACACCGCACCCACAAACACCGCACCGCACCACACCGCACCGCACCGCACCGCAGCCGCAGCCGCACCGCCCAAGAGCAGTAAACCACAAATATTTTTTTTTCACACAGAACTGCAGCTTGATATTTTCCATGCGCCCCGCACCAAGCATCGAGAAACTGAAATTGTATGCTGCACTGCACCACACCAGACAGCACTAAAATGAGAGCACCAAGCACCGCACTGAACCGGATCCGGTGCTTCGGTCAACGCTGCTCCAAATACTTGAACAGTTCTTTATCAATACAGAACAGATCTTAACATCCATTGAAAAACTCTGTTCCCATCTGTAATAGACCGAAGCAAGGCTTCGAAGCCGGAGTAGGAGCCGGAGGAGGAGTCGGAGCAGGAGTCGGAGCAGGAGTCGGAGCAGGAGTCGAAGCAGGAGACGGAACAGGAGTCGGAGCAGGATTCGGAGCAAGAGACGGAGCAAGAGCCGGAGCAGGAGTCGGAGCAGGAGACGGAACAGGAGTCGGAGCAGGATTCGGAGCAATAGTCGGAGGAGGAGTCGGAGCAGGAGTCGGAGCTGGATTAGGAGCAAGAGTTAGAGCAGGAGTCGGAGCAGAAGTTGGAGCAGGAGCCGGAGAAGGAGCCATATAAAATTTTGGGGGCGGAGCAAAAAAATTTCGAACGACCAGAAATGAGAGCCAGATCAAAAATATTTTTCTAATATTAAATAAAGAGTTCCGGATCGGGAGTCGGATCCGGAGTCGAAGTCAGAGTTGTATAACTCTAAAATGATTAGGCCGGAGCAGGAGCCGGAATCGGAGCCGAAGAAGGAGCTTGGCAATTTTAAAATGGTGTTCCCTGAATTCGGTACCTAAATACAAAGCCGACAAAAGAATTACAGGTTTCGTGGGGGTGTGATCATTTTGGTGCGGTTCATAATTTTAGTGTTTCGGTGCGATGCGGTGCGGTGGGTATTGCTGTGCGGTGCGGTGCTGTGGGTGATGCGGTGCAGTGTTAGTTGAATATGACGTTGCTTAATCAACCATAGTTAGATGTAATTTATGGTTGGCCAACGCCCCGGGTGACGGTGGTGTGCGTGGTGCGGTGCGGTGTCGTGCGGTGCGGTGTTGTGCGGTGCGCAAAATTTCAATGCTCGGCCAACCCTAGAGTAGTCTTTTACTTTGGAAACTTTCATAACACCTTCGTCTCACATCTCTCTCCACCTCTCTCCAATACTCCCATACCTCTGTAATGTCTCTCTCAAGTCTCTCCTTTATTTCTCCCTGATCTCCCTCAAATCTCTCTCCAAGCTCTCCTTTATCTCCCCATCCACTCAATCTCCCTTAAATCTCTCCACTCTCTCTCTAGACTCTCTTTTATTCTCTATTCCCTTCAGATCTCTCTCACCATCCCTCACCACAAAAATCTCCTTTATCTTTCTCTAATTTCTCTCCTATCTCTCTTCAACCTCTCCTACATCTCTCTCCATTCTCTCCCCCATCTTTCCTCTACGTCTCACAATCTCTTTCCGCCTCTCTCCCCCTCTCCCCACCTATCCATTCTTCTAAGGAATTCTTCTAACGATTGCGGACCAGCAATTCGCTTAGTCAGCATTTTAAGAGCACAGAAAAAGTGATTTTGTAATCATAAAACAAATTGCTGCTCCAGCTCATTTATTAATATTATATATATATATATTATATATAATCACTATATTATATATAACATATATATATATATACATATATATATATAATAATATAATTATATTATATATATTATATATATATTATATATATATATATATATATATATCATATAATATATTATATATATTATATATAATATACTATATATATATATACACCATCATCTATCTAATATATTATATATATATATATATATATATATATATATATATATATAATATATATATATATATATTACCTATACTATTCCCTTACCTGAGCAGAGAGAGAGAGAGAGAGAGAGAGAGAGCAGCAGAGAGAGCAGATGAGGTTTAGAGAGCAGAGAGTTATTATTTATTATTAATTATTATTATACTTATTATTATTATCATTTAATACTAAATTATTGATTATTATTATTATTATTATTATTATTATTACTTAATTATTATTGATTAATTAATTTTCATTATTATTATTCATTTTTAATTTACTTATTATTTTTCTAAATCTAGTCTAATAAAATTTAAATATCTTCTTCTTAATCCAGAGAGTCACCCCACGGAGAGAGAGAGAGCAGAGAGAGGAGGAGAGAGAGAGAGAGAGAGAGCAGAGAAGAAAAGAGGAGAGAGAAGAGGAGAGAGGAAGAGAGGAGCCCCGGAGCCCCCCCCCCCCCGCCGCCAGCGCACGGAGAGAAGAGAGGAGAGTAGGAGAGGCCCCAGCGCCAGGGCGAGGGTGAGACAGGAAGGTCAGAGACGAGACGAGGAGAAGAAAGACGGAACGAGACGGAACATCGTCCACATACACAGAACTCTTAAAAACCTTCTTGAATATTTTCCAAACGAATGTTCACCGACCCCATAACCAAGCACGCTCCGACAAGCCTGCAAGCGACATATCTTATGCCGCTCTCTCACACCATCGAAAATTAAGGAGATTTTTATATCTTTCTCACTCTCTTCCATCACGCCAAGATCTTGAATGCTTGATTGA
>JABUQX010027441.1:25000-40000 GCA_015478945.1 Trachelipus rathkii | reverse complement strand
TATTGGAGTGGAGGCAGGTAACAACAGGATCCATATATATATTATACTATATAATATATATATATATATATATGATATATAATTATATATATATATGTATATATATATATATCATTATAATATATATATATATATATATATATATATATATATTATATATAATTATATATATATATAATATAGTATATATATAATATTATATTATATATATTTCTTCACCTTTTTCTTTCTCACGCATCCATCTTGTTAGTGTGTATATCCTGTCAAGTGTTGCTCCTCCAGAAATCCCTCCAGACATCCCGGTCTTCAAATAGTGCCGTCCTTTCCACATTCTCCATCGTTTCTCCCTCGATCGGGCAATGCCCATTCTCATCAGCACCCTTGTCATCTTTTTCTTGGTCTTTCCCACTGGTTCGCCCAATAGGTCTGCCAATTTAAGTAGATCTTCGGGTACTCTCCCTTCCTCATTCTTCGCACATGGCCATTCATCTCGAGTCTGGTTTCTTTCATATGGTCATTCCATTTATTTTGGGCGGACATTCGAGCTCTTCTCTTATTGGTTTCACTCCTTAACTCTGTCCCTCAGTTGTTACTCCTCTATTCAAATCTCCACACTCGCATTTCCGGCAAAGGTTCTATTTTACGTCTCTGTATCGGTTACAGTGTCCAACATTCCGATCCGTAATATAATATTGTCGTAAGGATGGTTGTATATATTGTACTTTATCTCTACTAGGCACTCTCCTCTCTGCGGTCATCTACGGGTACATTCACATTCCCACATTTCTTTGAGGTATCGTTATTCTTCCCTCAAGTTTCTGAACAAATCTATCCAACCTTATCTCATCAAATATCACTTCTCACCAGATATTTTTGAATCTACATGGCCTTTTCAAACTGTATATCCCCCCCTCTTAATCCAATTTTTTGCTTGTTCTCACCGTCTCGATAAATCGCCATTTATCTTCTCCGGTCTTCTTCTCCTGTTTATTTTCAATTCCCCATGCACTTCATCAATTTTCATTCCAAAGAATTCACAGCTCTTGTAGTTCAATGTTGTTCCCTTTGTCCGAACCGACCAATTTCGGGCCGCGCGTCACGTATAACAAAGGTGTATTCCCATCTTCTCTGTTACACCAATTCCCTCTTCAAAGGCAGTTGTCCAGATATAACGCAAAGAGTAAAGGAGACAGCACACTGCACACTGCCCTGCCTTACTCCAGTCTTCGTTTCAAACTCATTTCTCCCTTCCTATCTCCGTTCTAACCGTGTTTATGGTGTTTTCATACATATTCCTTATTATCCTTATCTCTTATTCCTTATAAACTTCTTAATTCAACTACGCAGGATCCTTCATTATCTTTATACTGATTATATATTATATTATATATAATATATATTCTTATATATATATAAATTATTATATATATTATATATATATATATATATATATATTATTATTATATATTATATATAAAATATATATAACATAAAGTATATATATATATATATATTATATAATATATATATTATTTAGCCTATATAATCATATAATACCTATTATATTCAAACTATATAATATATATAATATATATATATATATATATATATAAATATATATATACTATATAAGTATATAATATATTATTATATATATATATATATATATTCTATATATATACTAATATATAATATATATATATTATATATATATATATATATATATAATATCATATATATATTATATTATAATATATATATATATATATATACTATAAATATATATATATATAAGTATATATTATATATATAAATATATAATATATATATTATATATATATACTATATATATATAAGGGGAGTGGAAGAGCTAAATGAGCAGAAAGAGGGCAGTGATCAGAGTGGAGAAGTTGGCAGAACAAGAAACGAGACGACATTATGAACGCGAGTAAGTAGGAGCTACCTTCCGGAGCACGGTTGCCCTCCCACCTGACCGACCTTTTCTGACCGCGACCTTTTTTGAGCTCGCAATTTTTACCTGACCTTGTCTTTTTTGGCCTTCACCTTTTTTGGCCTTTACCTTTTTTCGAACAACCCTTTGTCTTCCATGGGTCAATTTTTTGGCCCACGGTACTTTTTCTGGGCACCTCTAATTTTTGCCAACCCCAACTTTTTTTTCGTGGCACCCTGAAAATTTTTGCGCAACCCCTTCCGCAGAAGGTGTTGCGCACAACGGTGCGTTAGCAACCGTTGTACGTACCCCACCCCCCTAATTTTTTTCGACCGTGCCCTTTGGTCTTCCATGGGTCATTGTTTTTGCCCACGGTAATTTTTGGGCTTCATTTAGGGGCTTAGCCCTTTTTTGATGTCTTTACCTTGTTTGACCATGATATTTTCGCCCTTGCCCTTGCCATATACCATGGGTCATTTTTTGCCCACGGTAATTTTGCCGACCAACCTTTGGTCTTCCATGGGTCATTTTTGCCACGGTAATTTTTGGCTTCCACTTTATGGGCCTTCAGCCTTTTTTTGATGTCTTCTTACCTTGTCTGACCCATGATATTTCGGCGCCTGCCTTGCCATATGCCATCGGTCATTTTTTTGGCCCACGGTAATTTTTGCCGACCCTTTAGGGGCCCCTATTTTTTAATGTCTTTACCTTGTTTGACCCATGACTATTTCGGTTCACACTCTATATAACGAGCGCGAGCGCGCGCACACCACCCACACCACATACCACACACAAACACACACACACACAACACACTAAACACTTACACTTATACATTACATTCACTATGAACACCTTATCACCTTCTCATGATACTTGCACTCTACATTTTACACTTTATACACACGTACAAACACCCGACCAACCCTTTGGTCTTCCATGGGTTCCGATTTTGACGCCCACGGTAATTTTTGTCCTTCCTTTAGGGACTTATCCCTTTTTTTGATGTCTTAATACCTGTAGTTTTGCCCACATGATACTTTCGGACTTGACCCTTGCAGATACCATTGGTCACTATTTTCTGACCAACGGCTACACTTGATTGGCTTTGATGGTTCGCCAAAGTCATCAGTAGAAGTATCTAAAGGCTGATGTTCTATTTAGTCGGTTCTATGAGTATTAGCATGAGTAAGACAGTGAGTGCCAGTGAGCTGGCCCAAAGTGCAGTGCCAATGGTGCCAATTGAGTTGCCAAGTGAGTCCAACGAGTGCACAAGTGAGTGCCACATAGTGCCAAGTGAGTGCCCCACATAAGTGCCAACTGAGTGCCACTTTTTTCAAAGCCTTTTCTGGCTCCCCCCCCCTCGAGTAGAGATAGCCCTACATATGGGTCTACCCCTAGTTAATAAGGTATGAGGAATCGATTGGTGGTCTATTAACAAGTGCTAGGATGCTCCTACTATGCGTTAGTCTTTTTCTATCACTTATAGCCTATATCACTTATAAACACATACACTATGACACTTATCCACACATTCACTATGACACTTTTACACATCTATGACACTTATATAGCACTTAACACCTCTCCATAGACACTTCCATTAACCATATACACTACATCTACACCCCCAGGTACATCCCTATTCACTTACACTCACACAGCCTCACGATATTTTGATGCGATCACACCTTTCGTGCCCAGCATAAATGCCGCCCAAGCATTGCATCGCCTCACTGTTGAAGGTTCATTCTTAAGATGACTCATCTTTGAATGAATGTCATCTTTTTTATACCACCTATATTGAATGATTCATCTATTTTGATGACTCATCCTTTGATGGTTCCCAATCCCTTGAGCCTAAGAACAGAAGTTTACATATTAATGTCTACCCCCCTAATGCGTTAATAAGCTGCCCACCCCCGGACAGCGCCATGACTCTCGAAAGGATGGAGGCCTGCACCGTCAGGTGGACCCGCGTGCACAGCCGGCCGCGCGAATGAAAAATATATAAACACTATAAGTCATTCATTTTTATTTCTTCATACTTTAAAACATTTCAAAGAATTCTCTTTTGCAAAATATACTCAATGAGTCATCTCAATTTTATTTTCATACTTAAACATTTTTTATTAAAAACATTTTCGCGAACCTAAAACTGTAACTCATTACAGACCTATTATTTAACACATATATTCATATAACAAATATTTTCATCGAAAGCACATTTTGGACTAATAACTATTTAGGGTGTTATAAATTTTTTATAAAGATTGTTAATGTGAAGTTAAACCTAGAGTGTCTTGTTCCCTTCCCTTTTGTTTTAGCTACAGACTATGATGAAATTGCATTATAAAACATCTAACATACAGTTACGTATATAGTAGTAAATGGCTAAAGGCAATACAAGTTTTACCCTTTATCTTAGCAGGGGATTATTAGCTTTCGTAGTACTGTTTACTCGCTTAACCTCATGTTTTAACTGCTTTAAACCTCATGTTTTAAACTGGTTTTAAACTCATATGTATCATTAAGGCGGCCACACATAATTCATTATTACATTAATACCTTAAAGCAGTAAATCAGTAAATCAATAGAGGTGTTACCTAACACCAAGAGGAGATTAGTATGCTTTTGTTTTACTGCTTTACTGCTTTAACTCATGTTTTAATAAGCTGCTTAACCTTCATGTTTTACTAACTTTTGACTCAAATGTTTACTGGCTTTTTACATATATATTTATTAACATTTACATACATTAAAGCAGTAAATCAAGTAAATCAATAGAGCGTGTTACCCCTAACACGCAAGGCGGGGATTAAGTAATCGCCTTTTGTTTTATTCTGCTTTACTGCTTTAACTCATGTTTTACTGCTTTATACTCATGGTTTAATTACTGCTTTAAACTCACTGCTTTAACTGCTTTTAAACTCCCTGCTTTGCTGGCTTTAACTCTCGTCTTTACTGCTTAACTTCTGCTTTAAACTGGCTGTTAACATCACATGTTTTAGCTGCTTACTCATTATATTTTATTTAACATTATGTTTTTTATTTTGTTTTAAATCCTTTTTATTTATTTTATTATTATTTTTTATTTTTTATTATTATTTTTATTTTATTTTTAATTATTTATTTTATTTTTTATTATTATACTTAGTGTTATTTACTTCAGGCTATTGTTATTAATTATTTAGAATGAACTAAAAATAAATGCAACACACACACACACATACCACACAACACCACACAATTCCACTTACACTTATACGAGCACATTCACTTATGCCCACTTATACATCATCATTCAACCATGGACACTTACATTTAACCCATAGACACTTCATTTACACTTAATACACATGCGGTCACACACCCACACACACACACACTTACACTTTATAACACACATTCACTCTGATACTTATATCACACTTCACTATATGACACTTACATTTATGCCATTAGACACTTACATCCTTACCCTTCACCTCAACACATCAGATTACTTACACTCACACAGATTTACTTACACTGCACACACAGATTTCTTTACACACAGCAATTGTACTACTTACAACTCGCAACACAGATTTAACCACACCTACACAACTAACACACACACAGTTACACACATCAGTCACCTCCGCACAGGCTCACTTTACACATATATACGTATAATTTTTATTTAAAAAGCATTTATGTTTTAATTAAACACGTACATTTATATTTACATTTCAATATACTAAAATTATTTCTCAAAGTTTCCTTAAAAACTTCTCAATAATATCTCATTATCTTCGAACAAAGAATTATTATTAACTGTTAATATTTTTGTTATAAATTTTATTAACTCTCGTTTTAAAACATACTTTTACTAAAGAGATTTAAAATTCTTATTTATAAAAACATTATATTTTACGTGTACCTTAAAGCAAATAAATCAGTGAAATCAGTAAGGCACCAGCCCCCTTAAACACCCTCTATCATCAAGCTATCCGCACGATTTTTTGTGCCTAAATTGACCTTACTGCTTTACATCATCTTTAGCCATGTAATAAATATATATAAATAGCAAAATAAGTTCTCTCTGCTAACTATAACTATCGTATTTTACATGGAAAATCTATTGCTTCTAAGTTTTTTAATTTAACTAAATAAGACAAATTATTCACTTTACACATTTATATTAATTCCGTAACTCGATGTTAACGTTAAAAATATTCAAAAAGTTTTTAAAAATATGTTCGGGTTTCCCTTTATTATATTATTAATTATCTATGGTACAGATTTGAACAATCCATCACTGAGAAAAAAACGACACAACCCGCACTTCTTACAGATACGAAACCTGACCCTCTCTCTTTAAAGTGTTGATAATTACTACTTTCTGGTCTAAATTTACGCGATATCCTTTTTGTAATCCCGGGGGCGATTTAAGCCTAATTCCCAGGTCAAATATTATATTTCAATATATCTGACTTTTTCTGGTTTTCCTTTCCTTGTAAAATTGTGGTGCAATACTACGTTAGGACCAAATTTAGGCTATAATTTAGTGGATAAGCCCTTTTTTTGTAGACGGGCTAATTTAATACTATAATCCAAGGTCAAAAGGTAATTCCCGTATAGACAATAATCATTGTATTATTATTTTTTTATAAAATATATTTCACAAAACTGAAACGAGCGGGATCGGTAAGATCCTTTTAGCAGGTAAAAAGGAAATGTTTTCCTTACTTGTGATTTGTCGGGGTAATCCTTATCTCTATTACCTCGTATGTGATTGGTCGAGAAGTATTTTATCGTCTTTTGAAAAATAACTTTGTTCTTTTAAACTTGTATTTGAGCATGTGTGTGTTTTATTATCTTTTTAGACTTCCAAACTCCATTTATAAACATCAATGAAGTCATTTTAAGCTGTTAAGCAGTAAAGCCGAGAAGTGTAACACAGTAAAGCAGTAGAGTTAAAAAAGCAGCAAAAACAAGAGTTAGTAAGCAGTAAAAGCAGTGAGTTAAAGGCAAGTAAAACATTTGAAAGTTAAAAGCAGTAAAACATTGAAGTTAAGAACATAAAGCAGAAAAAATAAAGCATACTAATCCCCCTTGGTGTTAGGTTAACACCTCTTTGATTTACCTGATTTACTGCTGTTAAGGTATTGTACCTGTTAATAATATATGATAAAAAGCAGTAAAACATGATGAGTTTAAGTAAGTAAAACAGGAAGTTTTTTAAAGGGCAGTAAACATGAAGGTTAAGAGCAGTAAAGAGTAAATACAAAAAGCAATAACTAATTCCCCTTCTTGGTGTGTAGTAACATCCTCTTACTTGGATTTACTGATTTTACTGCTTAAGTTATGTAACGCAGTAAAGCAGATGGTTAAAGCAGTAAAACATATGAGTAAAAAAACAGTAAATCATGAGTTAAAAGCAGTAAACATGATGTTAAAAGCATAAAAGCAGTTAAAAACAAAAGCATACTAAGCCCTTTGTTGCAGGGTAACACCTCTATTGATTACTGATTTATAACTGCTTTAAGGTATGTAATCGTAAGTTTTTAATAAAATTTTCGTGACAGTTGTAGTAAAAAGTATAAAAAAATGTTGATTTTATCAGACACTCTGGTTTTTTCTTTCTTACATACAATTTTTAAAAATTTATAATAATTAAAAAAGTATTAAGTAAAACGTATTAAGTAAAAATAATGTTTATAAATCTATGTGTTAAATAATAGGTCTGTAATGAGTTAAAGTTTTAGGTTCGGAAAATGTTTTATAAAAAATGTTTAAGATTGAAATAAAATTGAATGACTCATAGTATATTTGAAAAGAAATTCTTTGAAATGTTTAGGTATGAAATAAAATGAATGACTTATAGTACAGTATATTTGTTTTTTCATTTCGAGCGCGCGGTCGCACCTGCGGTGCGGGGCCCTCCATCCTCTGTTGCGGGAGAGATCATGGCTGCGTCCTGTGGTCAGCCTATAACATAGGGTAGACATTAATATTAAATCTGTTCTAGGCTCAGGGATGGGAACCAATCAAAGATGAGTCATTCCACAAGAATGAATATCAATATAGTGGTATCAAGAAGACTTCATCAAAGATGAGTCAATCAAAGAGGAGATGACTCCAAAGTGGGCATCATCTGAGGCATTTATGCTGGGGCATCAAAGTTGGGGCATCAAAATATCGAGTGTGTGAGTGGAAGTGTAAATGTAAGTGTCTGTGTTGAGTGTAAAGTGTATGATGGTTTATGTAAGTGTCTATGGAGAGTGTAAGTGCTTATTAAGTGTCATAGTGTGTATACGTGTCATGTATGTGTGAATAAGTGTCATAGTGTATGTTGCAAGTATATACTAAGGCTAAAGTGATAGAAAAGACTAACTCATGAGTAGGAAGTCATCCTAGCGAACTTGTAATATACACCAATCGAATCATCTACCTTATAACCTAGGGTAGACACCCATATTAGGGCTATTCTAGGCTCAGGGGAGGCTAAAAAGGCTTGAAAAACGTGGCACTCAGTTGGCACTATGTGGCACTTCACTTGGCACTATGTGCACTCACTTGGCCTCATTGCACTACTTTTGGCAACTCCTCGCTCAAAATGGCAACTCATTGGCACTCACTGCACTCACCTGGCACTCACCTGGAACTCTTCTAATACTCATAGAACACTAATAAGAACATTCCCTAGATACTTCTTGAAAGGTGATTGGGAAACCAACAAAGCGCATTAAGTTAGCGTGGTCAAAAATTGACCCATGGTATCGGGCAAGGTCAAGGCCCGAAATATCATTGTCAAACAAGGTTAAGACATCAAAACAGGGCTAAGTCCCTAAGGGAAGGACAAAAAATTACCGTGGGTCAAATTGACCCAATGGAAGAACCAAGGATGGGTCCGTGTGTTTGTTACGTGTGTAATTAAAGTGTAAATGTAAGTGCAAGTATCTATGGAGGAGTGTAAGTGTCATAGTGAGTGTGTGTATATAAGTGTAAGTGTGTGTGTGTGTGTGTGTTGTGTGTGTGTGTGTGTGGTTGTGTGTGTGTGTGTGTGTGCGCGCGCTTCGCGCGTGGTATCGACTGTGACCGAAAGTATCAATGGTCAAACAAGGTAAGAAACTCTAAAAACGGCTAAGCCCTAAAAGGGTCGGCAAAAATTACGCGTGGGCAAAAACATGACCCATGTATACTGGCAAGGGCAAAGGGCGAAATATCATGGTCAAACGAAGGTATAAGACATCAAAAAGCGGCTAGGCCCATAAATGAAGCCCAAATTACCGTGGCAAAAATGACCCATGGAAAGACCAAAAGGTGGTCGTGCAAAAATTCACCGTGGGCAAAAAAGATCCATGGGTATATGGCAGGGCAAGGGTGAAATATCATGGTCAACAAGGGTATAAGACCTCAAAAAGGGCTAAGCCCCTAAAAGGTTGCCAAAAATACCGTGGGCAAAAAATGACCCATGGAAAACCAAGGGTTGGTCGAAAAAAAATTAGGGTGGGGTACGTACAACGGTTGCTAACGCCAACCGTTGGCGCAACCCTTCTGCGAAGGGTTGCCAAAATATCAGGGTTGCCGAAAAAAATTGGGGTTGCCAAAAATTAGGGGTGCGCAAAACAATACCGTGGCCAACCCAATGAACCCATGAAGACCAAAGGCGTTGGTCGAAAAAAAAGGTCAAGGCCCAAAAAGCGTGAAGGCCAAAAAAGGTCAAGGTCAGGGTAAAAATTCGAGCTCAAAAAAGGTCGCGGTCAGAAAAGGTCGGTCAGGTGGGAGGGCAACACTGCATGCATATATTTCCGCGTCCCTAACTCTCAACGGAAATGCGAGGAAACCATAAGAATGGACGAAGAAAATCTAAAGACTTGGCAGGAGGTCATCAAGGAAAGTGGCAGAGAACAAGAACTCATTGGTAAAAGATGCTAAGGAGTACTTAGACAGAGACATACACCATGGTGGAGCGAAGAAGTGCGAAAAACAATTAAGAAAAATAAAGGAAAAAAATGAAAGGAAGTGGGTCTGAAAAGAAGAACAGCGCAGCCAGGGAGGAATATGTACAGGCTATAGAAATGAGGCATTGAGAGAATAGAAAGAGGAGGCAATCAAAAGATGAGAGCAGAGAGAATGGAGGAAAATACGAGAGATGTGGGCGAAATGGAAGAAAAAGCTATTTAAAGATGGCGAAAGCGTATAGGAAAACCAAAAAGCGTAACTAGAAATATAAAAGATAGAAACGGAGAGATCTTGTGAGACCGAAAGAAGAAATATAGATGGACCGAGATACTTATGAAGATCTGCACCAATGTAGAATATCAGAGAACAAGAGGAAGCAGCTCGTAGATCAAGACGGGGGGGGGAGGAAGAGGGAAGAGAAGGCGAGAGATAATCGTGGAGGAAATATAAGAACTATAAAAAGGGATGAAGAAGGGTAAAGCCCTCAGGAGAGGAGGAGTGGCTGTGGAGTTGGTGGTGGAGGTGAGGAGAGGAGCTGAAGAGAGAATTCATCAAGTTTGATGAACAAAGTGTTGGAGAGAGGAATAAGGGCCGGAAAGTGGGGCAAAAGCAAAATATATCATTAACCTAAATTATACTTATAAGTAAATGAGAATCGCAAATAGAAGCTGTAATAAATAATTATATGGGTATCTCACTGATGACCCATCTGACCAAAATATTACGCAAGAATTATTGGAGAGGAGGGTTGAGAGAGAGAGGTAGAGCCGGAACGGAATGAAGCAGTATAACGGGTATAGAAGGGGAAAGAGGTAACACGAACCTCTTATTCACCTACGTGAGAATTGGTCTCGGAGAATGATTCGTCTGGAATATGGTCAAGAGATCTTTGTAGCCTTCTCGATCTGCAAAATGGCCATTCATTCGTGTTGCCAAAAAAGGGGGTGAAAACAAAAAAAAAAAAAGTTCTGGAGAGCTATGGAGAGGAATAATGGAGTAAGGTAGCAACTTAAAGAAGGCGATAGAACCCCACCAGTTTGTGTTAAAAGTGCAGACTGTAATGTTAGAATAACACTGCGTGGCAGAACGAATAGATTGGTTTAGGTGAAATACAGGAGGAGGTGAAGGCGGGGAGTGTTTTATCGTCACTGCTGTTTATATTATATTGAGACGGGTTGATAGAGGATAAGTGAATAGAGAGACTGGGAGAATTTGAAGGGGACATAAGAATGGCATAATTGCGGACGAAGATCTGGCACTGGTGGAGCGAGAGAGAAGGAGGCGATTAGAGAGTGGTGTGATGTTTGTTTTGCGGAGGAGTTGGAAGAAGCAGGAATTGAAGATGAAAACAAATACAGAAGACAGAAATAATTGATACTAGTAACCGGAGGAAATTGAGGAAGGGAATGAAGAAATGATGGTGAGGAGAGGAGGAGGTGAAGCGGTAAATACCTGCAATTATCTCTCGGAGGATGTTAACAGAAGGGGAGGAAGTGATGAAAGAAGGATTACCGCAAAAAGACTGAAAGAAGTAAGGATTAGTTATGTGAAGCGGTATGGTATACCTATGATGAAAGCTGACAGAAAACATAAGTCGGAATAGAGGTTAAAATGATTTTTTAACAGAATATCTTTGACTCCACAAACTTGCGTCGGAGCGGAACATGGACCACAACGAGCAAAGATAGGAAGAGTAGAATGCAAGCGGCGGAGATTAGGATATTAATAACTTATGATGGAAAAGTAAGAGTAGACAGAATAAGGGAATAAAGTCCATTGAGAAGATATAGGGTGAGATCGATGAACAACTGAATGATGGATGGGCGCAGATTGAGATGGTGCGGGACATCTGAGTAGGATGACAAGCGAGAGAATGCCGAAAAGAAAGATGGGAATGTGACACCAGAGTGCAGAAAGACAGAGGGGAAGACCGAAGAATGAGATAGGCGGGAATCGGGTGGAAGGACTTTTCTGGAAAAAAATGTTCAGCTACCAATATGTACTGAGCTGCTGAGAGAAGAGGAATAGTTGCAGGTAGAGGGAACGTTGGAGAAAGATGCTTGCGCGTCTGACAGGATGAAGAATCCTTCCTGGAGAAGGGAAAGTAAAGGAAGTAAGTATATTATATATATATTATATATATAATATATTTATATATATATATAATATATAATAATTATATATTTATATATATATATATATATTATATAATATTATAATATATATATAGTATATATATATATATATATATATATATAATATATATTGTCATAAAAAAAATTTCAGAATTGGCAGTACTAAAAATATTTTTTCTTGAAGAATTATCACGGTTAAAAATAATATTATTTATTGATTGATTATTATTATTATTTTATTAATTATTATTATATTATTATATATTATTATAATTAAATTATCAATTATTATATTATTATCATTATTAATTATTATATATTATTATTATTGTATTATTATTATATTACTTTTATGAATTAAATATATTATTATTATTTAATATATATTATTATTATTATTATATTATTATTATTATTATTAATTTATTTTCCTTATTATTATTATTTATTATTATTATTATTATTATTATTATTATTAATTATTATATTATTATTATTATTATTATTATTATTATTGATTATATATTATTATGTTATATTATTATGTATTATTATCATTATTATATTAATCATTATTATAAATACTATATTATTAATATTATTATATATTATGATCTAATTATTATTATTATTTTTATTATTATTATTTATTATTATTATTATATTATATTATTATATAAATTATTATATTATTATTATTATTATATTATTATATATAAATTATTATTATTTATTATTATTTATATTTTATTATTATTATTATATTTATTATTATAATTAAAAATATGAATTAAAATGAACGTTCATAAAATGTTAAGGTGATTTTTAATCTTGTAAAAATAAAAGTTTTAATAAAATAAATAAATTTCCACAAAACAATTTTATAAATATTACGTGATTCATTCAACGGAAAATATATATATATATATATATATATATAATAAGTATATATATATATAATATAATATTATAACATGTAATATATATATATATTATATATATATATATATATATATATATATATTATATAATATATAATATATATATATATATATTATATATTAAATATAATATTTATAATATAAATTATAAGGAAATCGCAATAACCTGCAATCAAATTTGTATTTGTATATACCCCCCCCTGATATTTTCACCATACTGGATTTCGATCCTGGACCGCTAGCAGCTTGCAGCGTGCAGGTTTTTTTAACATACTACTTACGCCGACGACGGAGACAAAAAAGAACCCGAGAATACTTTCTATGTCCAAATTGCAGAGCATACTTACGTGTTCTTTTCCCGCTCTGCACCTCGGCGTAGGGGCAACAGGGTATCCCGACATGGTTAAAATAATAATACCAAAACCGGTGGTCAATGTGTATTATAATAGAAATGCATATAACCTGCAATTAAATTTGTATTTGTAAATACCCCCTGATATTTTCACCATACTGGGATTCGATCCTGGACCCTAGCAGATGAGCGTGCAGGTTTTTTGACTACTACGCCACGAGACGAGACAAAAGAAGATCCCGAGAATACTTCTAAACTGTCCAAGCAGAGCATTATGACGTGTCTCCCGCTCGCAAAACTCCGGTGCCGTAGGGGCTTATAAACAGGCTACGGGCATCGGTAAATATAATATAATACCAATGAACCGGGGGTCATGTGTGTATAGCACTTACGAAAGATTTTCTCATATAAAATGCAATTTTTCCAAATTTGAGGAGGTTGCTAGTTGTCCTTTAATGTCCTCTGTACATATAAAGACATATATTAAAGACAAATAAAAATCAGTTTATTACTTAGGAGGCTACAAGGTAGTGGATGCGTGTTTTTTTTTTTTTTTTTTTTTGGTGTTGAAAATTTAATTTGTTATAGTATGAAATGTTTGTAGTTTATTCAGAAAAAAAATTATCATTTTATAAAATGAATTGATGTTGCATGTGCATGTATTTTAATTTTGAAATGTGAACCCCAAAATATTGTTTAAATTGCGTGTATTTTTAAAGATTTGTTATGTTAACATTTTAAGGGAATAAAGTTTTATTTCTATTTTTGCTCTGAAACCTTCAAGAAGGGTAGACTCCCTTTACCCTATTGGCGATTTTGTATGGACAAAGATCTGACTTTACAAAGATTCTTCGAGGCTTTCAAACAACGTCTCTGCTCGATAGTGCCAGCGTATAAGATGATATATTATATTATATATATATATATATATTATTATATATTATATATATATATTATATATATATATTATATATATATATAATATACTATATATATATATATAATTAATATATATATATATTATTATATATATATATATAGTCAGGGGGCGGATCGTGGCCTGGTTTTCAGGTTTGCACAACCACCTATTTTTATACAACTGCAGTGTAGTGTGCAACTTCTTTATTATTTTTTTATTCTTTAATTTTTTTTAGTAGGATTAAATATTAAGAAATTAAATTGCATCTCATTATAATAACACCCATTGATTTTACTACTTAAATTGAAAAAAAACACAGTCATCTCAATTTTAGTAGTCCAAGATGTCAAACCAAATGATTGTTGCAGCCACTTTACAACACATGCCCTATAGCATTTTTGAGCCGAGAAAAAGTGTGGTGAAATGATAGTGACTCGCGGGACGCTTTATACTACAACTTGCGGTTGCAATAGAAGAATCAACCGCTTTCGTTTTCAAAATCTGAGAATTCAAATTTATGAATTACTAAATCATTCGGAAAATTGACTATCCTGGTTCGCAGTTTAACGTCTCAGCGAACGAACGAATATTTTTATTTTGTTTGCGGTCCTGTCAAATCTCGTGCTTTTGTTAGGTATATCCATTCTCTTCTCTCTCTTCGTCTCTCCTCCTATATATATATATATATAATATATATATTATATATATATTATATATATATATATTTTATATATATATACTATATAATT
>JABUQX010027441.1:15000-17500 GCA_015478945.1 Trachelipus rathkii | reverse complement strand
AAGAAATTCATTCCAAAATTGTTGTCAGAACAACAGAAACAATACATACTTGAAGTGTTCCAAGACCTGATTAATAGGGTTGAAAAATGACCCGAGATTTGTTAATGGGGTATTATGGTGACGAATCATGGTTTATGCATGACCCAGAAACAAAGCACAATCATCGCAGTGAGGCCAAATTGCCACGACTGAAAAAAAGCTCGTAAAGGTCACCCGAATGTGAAGACAATGTTGATTGCTTTTTATTTCCGATTCGACGGGTATCGGCAACACGGAGTTTGCCACCCAAGACACCAGAGACCAAACCGGCAACACCGGTAAGAACACACCCACCACACACCCAACCACAAACTCACAATCAAACACCCACAAAACCCCGCCACACAACCAAAAAGACAGACACGAAAAGTAACCTAACCAATATTAAAAATTGTTCTTCAGCGTTTCGCGCTGATCTTTTCAAAGATAAAACAAGCTTTCCGTACAACACGCCGCCCGCAAACCTAGCCCACTCTAACACTTTCCATAATATTATATATTATATATATTATATATATTAGTATGATATATATATATATATATATTAATATTATATATATATATTATAATATAGTATATATATAATATGATATAGCTATATAAGATCTAATTCACCAAAAATTATAATAAAATGTTAAACTTGTACTTTTTGAAAAAGTATTTTTATGATGAATAGAAGAATCAGAACTTTGTTAAACACTTATATTCATTATTACACTATACGGTTTCGAAAAAAAAAAAAACCTCTTCTTATTATCAAGATCTAAAATAGTTAATTTGCATGAATTAATAACACAATAAATGAATAAATAAATGAATAAATGAATGAAAAAATGAATTAATAACACAAATGTTAATTTTACGAATGTTAATTTAAGGTTTCAGTGAAAGTTTCAGCTTTAGCGAAATTTAAAAAATCAGTTAAGCTGTCGAAGGATAATAGAAGGAAGAAAGAAGAAGAAGCACTAGAGGAGGGAAAGAGGAAGAAGCACTAGAGGGGAGAAAGAGGAGGAAGCACTAGAGGGGGAAAGAGCAAGCGGCACTAGAAGGGGAAAGAGGAAAAAGCACCAGAGGGGGGGGAAGAGGAAGAAATCACTAGAGGGGGAGAAAGAGGAAGAACCACTAGAGGGGGAAAGAGGAAGAAGCACTAAAGGGGTAAAGAGGAAGAAACAGTTTAGGGGGAAAGAGGAAGAAGCACTAGACGGGGAAAGAGGAAGAAGCACCTGAGTGGAAGAGGAAGAATCCCTAGAGGGGGAAAAGGAAGAAGCACCAGAGGGGGAAAGAGGAGAAGCACTAGAGGGGGAAAGAGGAAGAAGCACCAGAAGGGAAAGAGGAAGAAGCACTAGAGGGGGAAAGAGGAAGAAGCACTAGAGGTTGAAAGAGGAAGAAGTACTAAAGAGGGAAAAGGAAGAAGTACTAGAGGGGGAAAGATGAAAAAGCACTATAGAGGTGAAAGAGGAAGAAGCACTAGAGGGAAAAGAGGAAGAAGCACTAGATGAGGGAAAGAGGAAGAAGCACTAGAGGGGGAAATAGGAAGAAGTACCAGAGGTGGGAAAGAGGAAGAATCACTATGGGGAAAGAGGAAGTAGCACTAGAGGGGGAAAGAGAAAGAAGCACTAGAGGGGGAAAGAGGAAGAAGCACTAGATGGGGGAAAAGAGGAAGAAGCAGTAGAGGGGGAAAGAGGAAGAAGAACGGGGAAAAGGAGAACCACCAGAAGGGGAAAGAGGAAGAAGCACTAGAGGGGGAAAGAGGAAGAAGCACATGATGGGAAGAGGAAGAAGCACCTGAGGGGGAAAGAGGAAGTAGCACCAGAGGGGGGAAGAGGAAGAAGCGCTAGAGGGGGAAGAGAAGAAGCACTAGAGGGAGAAAAATTAAGAAGCACTAGAGGGGAGAAAGAGAAAGAAACATTAGAGGGGAAAAGAGGATGAAGCACTAGAAGGGAATGAGAAAAAAACACTAGAGTTGGAAAGAGGAAAAAGCACTAGATTGGGGAAAGAGGAAAAAGCACTAGATGGGGAAAAAGTATGAGGCACCAGAAGGGGATGATGGAGAATCAATAGAGGAGGAAAGAGGAAGACAGCACCAGAGAGGGGAGAGAGGAAGAGACCACAAGGGAAGAGGGAAGAAAACTTAGGGGGGAAGAAGGGAAGAAGCACAAAGGGGTGAAGGAAGAAGCACTTAGAGGGAAAGAAGAGAAAGCACTAAGAGGGGGAAAAGGAAGAAGCACATAGAGGGGGAAAAGAGGAGGAAGCACTAGAGGGGAAAGAGGAAGAAGAACCAGAGGAAGAAAGAGGAGGAATCACTAGAGGGGGAAGGAGGAAGAAGGTCTAGAGAGGAAAGAGGAAGAAATACTAGAGCGGGAAAGAGGAAGAAGCACTATAGGGGGAAAGAGGAAGAAGCACTAGAGGGGGAAAAAGAAAGAAGCACTAGAAGGAAAGAGGAAGAACACTAGATGGAAGA
>JABUQX010027441.1:7500-10000 GCA_015478945.1 Trachelipus rathkii | reverse complement strand
TTGTGGAATGAGGTAGATTGAGTAAGAAGAGGCAATAGGTGGAGGAGAAAATTGAAATAGGAAATCAGCATAGTATACGATGAGAAACTCTGGTGAAATTGATAAGAATGGAGAATGAAAATTGTGATTGGTGATTATATAAGTTTTGTTAATTAAAAGTTTTTATGAGAGGCGTATATCCGAAGGATTGGAGAAGACCTTTGATACCCTTATATAAGGGTAAGGGTGATAAGATGAACTGTTCGAAGCTATAGAGAAATTAGGGTTTAGTTGAGTGTTATAGGGAAGATAGTGCTATGTATTTGTTTGTTGAAAAGAGTAGCGTCAGAGAGATGAGAGGGCTTATTGTGTTGAAAACAGGTGCATTTTAGAAGCAGGTAGAGGATGCGGAAGATCAATTTTTTTACACTGACAGCAAATGAGTTAGAGAATTGAGAAGAGAAGAAGAAGAGAGAAGAAGAAGAAGAAGAAGCAAAGAAGAAGAGAAGAAAAGAAGAAGAAAGAAAGAAGAAGAAGAAAAAAAAAGAAGAAGAAGAAGAAGAAGAAGAAGAAGAAGAAGAAGAAACTGTATTTTGGTTTTATGGACTAGCAAACAGGGCATGATAAACGGATATAAATAAGAAGATCTGTGGCAAGTATTTGGTAGGTTTTGGAATGTAATCAAAAGTATGTATGTCGATAGTGAAGCATGTGTAAGAATAAATGGAGTGGAGAGTGAATGGTTTAATATTAATAGTGGAGTGAGGCAGGAATGTGCTATTGTCCCTATGCTATTTAATTTGTATAAGGATAGGGTGATGAAAGAATTAAAGGTAAGGGGTGGGTAGGGTGTTAGATTGATGGAGAATGGGGAGGAGTGAGGGTGCCCTGTTTATTGTACTTATAGATTTTGTTTTATGTGGCGAATCTGAAGAAAGTTTGAGAGAATTAGTAGGAGGGGAGGTTGGCAAGGTTTGAAAGTAAATAAAGATAAGAGTAAGGTGATGTTGGTGGGTGAAAAGAGTCCGCAATGGCGAATGATGATGGTTCTCGAGCATCTGGAACAATGATCTGAGTTTAAATATTTAGGCTATATGTTGGATGAAAAGAAAATGGAAAGGATGATGCGGTGTGTAGTAGGAAAGTGGCTGGTGCAATTAAATCCTTGGTGAATGCAAAGGAACAAAGTCTTGAGCGCTCTTGGTTTTGCATGAGGGTATTTGTTACCGGTGCTAAGTGTTATAAAGTGAAACTAATAGAGGGAATAAGATTGATATAGATCTTAGATGCGTCTGTTCTGATTGATAATTCAGGCATGTTTAGGTGTGAGAAGGATGATAAAATGAAGGAACCAAACCCACCCCACACAAAACAAAACCCACCACTGGAAACCCCCTATACACACAACAAACCCACCCCACAAAAATACATCCACACCAACCCACCCACACACCCAACAATAACCAACCCCCCCAGACCGCCACCAAAGTCCGTACTACAACACCCCGCACCGAGCAATACCACCACTGAATAAGTGAATAAATAGAAATTAATTGATATGTAAATATGAAGAAAATGGAGATAGATCGGTGGTTAAGCGCATGTGATAGAGGGTGAGTGGTATTGAGAATCGACCGGCTGGGAGACCAAAGAAATAGTGGATTGGGTCAGTAAAGGTGTTTTTGAAGGAGGGAGGAATAGTGAATTTAATTCATATGAGAGAATGTGGATAATAAGGAGTGAAAAGAGCGGGTTTTGTAGAGGGAGAGTGTTTGGGCCGACCCAAGGGGTAAACGAGCTAACATTGACGAGATACCAAGGAGTCGTCTCGCAGTGATTGTTGAAGCCCTAGATGTGGAGTTTTGCCTTACAAGCCTCCGACAACTTCTAGGCTTTTTGGGTATTGGGGAGGTATGGGGACTTTCTTTATAGACTTACCTATATGCTTTTTCAATTTAACTTTTCAGATTGTCCAACTGTATGTAACCGCACCCCACCCATAATCTCGGGAATCCGGAGAAGAATAAAGAGAAAGAATATATATTATATATAAATATAGATTATATATATATATATGATATAATATATATATATATATATATATACTATATAAGTAGAGTAGGTGTGTGAGGGTGTGTGTGTGTGTATACACTATATATATTATATATATATACTATATATATATATTATATATAATTGCTTACTAAACAAAAAATTATTAAAGAATATTTTAATGTATTCGGTAATCCCTTTCCCTCACACCATTTCATGTCTGTGGGGTGGTGTGGATTAGCATTCTTTGCTTTAATCTTCATGACAAAAGCTGCATTAATAGCAATTAGTTATTCTGTCATTCTTAAAAGGCAAAACTAAAACTTTCTTGTGGAGTGTCGTGAGAATAGTGTTGACATTTATTTTGTCGATCGTTATAGTGTTTTTGAGTGAAGCGAGGTATAAATAATGCATAACATTAAGCGTTTATTTTTTATAAAAACTAAAATAATAGCATTAAATTTAAGCG
>JABUQX010027441.1:0-2500 GCA_015478945.1 Trachelipus rathkii | reverse complement strand
TGAAGAAAATAGATTTCGAAGGAAAAGATTTTCTTCTAGCTTTCAAAGGAAAGAGAATCCGACGAAGCGACTCTAAGAGGAAAGTCCGACACTCTTACCTTTTGAACCTCCAGATGCTGAAGCCCCTACTTAGGAGCTGTTCGCGACTTATGGACACCCTTTTGAGGAATTGGATTATATTTTGTCTACTGGAGAAGCAGATCGAGAGAATTTTCTGTTGTGTCTTTTTTTGGGAGCTTTTTTGACATATTTGTGAAGTCACATTATATAGTTGAATTTTTACATTTTTTGGCATATAACATCAATTTATTATTATTGTGAATTATTAAGAAAGTCTTTTCGTTAATTTTATTAGCATAATTTATAAATTATGCATTTTTTAATGATTAAGAAAACTATTTTTAAATGGTGTTTTTTTTATCACTATATTATTATATTATTATTATTATTATTATTATTTTTTTTTTGGAAAGTTTTGTTTTATAATTAAATTTTATATTTTCATTATTTTTTCCTCAATTTATTTTCATTTTTATAGCAGATTTCGTAGAGTTGGTGCCTCATCTTTTTTTTGATGTATGATTCGTCATGATCCGGGAAAAAATTATTTTTTATTCCTAAAACGATTTTTTCTAAAAATAGGTAATGATGATAACTTCTTTTTTACTGAACCGACTTTAAATTTTATTTTTTCCAGATTTAGAAATGATTGGGGACGTTCTTTCTAATGTTGTTAGTTGCATCAAATTACAAAAAAATATAAAGAGATTTTTAATTTTTTTTTTAAATTGTTTACTTTTTCTTTTTTTTTCAAAAGAGTACTTTTATTTAAAAAAAAAACGAGTATACACACACACACACACACACACACACACAACCACAACAACAAAACACACACATATAGTAATATTAATATATATATATATATATATATATATATATATATATATATATACTATAATATATATATTATTATATTATATATAATATATATATTATTATTATATATATATATATATATATATATATATATAGTATATATATATATATATATATATATATACTATATATATATATATATATAATGTACTAATATATATATACTATATATATATATATCATTATACTATATACCTATATATCATTATATAATATTATATATAATCATATATATATATATATATATATAATATATATAATAATATATATAATATATATATATATATCATATATAAAATAGATATATTATAGAATATTATATATAATACTAAAATAGTATATACTACCTAATACCTACTATACTGAGTAAAACACAAGTACGTCTTCAAAGGCACCGATAATTTAAAAATCAAGGGGATAGACTTTAATATCTGTGATTTTTGGTAAATACTCTTTACCATATATACAAATATATATAATTATAATATATATTATATAATAATATAGATATATATATATATCTATAAATATATATACATATATATATACTATATATATATACTATATATATATATATAATATATAATATATATATATATATATATTATATATATATAAATATAGATACTATATCATATACTATCACTATATATACTATATTATATACACCAATACCCCATATATAATACTATATACTACACAAAATCAACAAAACATAACTACATACATACTATAACTATAATATATATATCAAAAAAACATATATAATAATATATATAACTACATATATATATAAAAACCTAATACTCAAAATACCGACCACAAAACCTACATGGGAATTATGTTTATAACCAATAAACCAAATATAACGTCAAATAAATAAACAATAATATAAATAAATATACCATATAATAACCTATAATACTCTATTCATATATATAATATATAATATAATACAATACAAAATAATAATATAATAATATATATATAATATATATATACATATACTAAAATCACCAATATATATCAATAGCAAGAAGAAACATAAAGTTCAATAATCTAAACTTATAATCTATCGTTTACATAACAAACTACCAATTACAAAATGGACGAAGCAATGTTAAGAAAGTTATCAAAAGGAGGCGATAAAAGCCTCGCCTTGAGAGAGTTCCTCCGCAAACGCAATATAATTTTATACAAGAGCCATAGGGACAGAAATATGAAAAAGGAAAACACTAAGTTGAAGATTTGCGTATGCCTGGATGAACCTAACAGTCTCACTTTAATATTGGATTGAATCTAACACACCTATAATACACATATTAATATACCTATCATATCCATAATATCAATAATACAATATATACTATATATAATATATAACATACTATATATATATACTATCACTAAAATATATATATAATATAACTATATATATATATATAACTATAACTACCTCACTAAATATAAATATATACTCTGATATACCATACCTATTATACCAACATCAACATAACCCAATATATATAATAGTAGAGGTATATATATATATATATCTCTT
>JABUQX010027440.1:0-10543 GCA_015478945.1 Trachelipus rathkii | reverse complement strand
ATGACACACATTTATCCTCTATCCTTCCTGCTGCAAATTGATAATTTTGATGAACTCTTCAACACAAATGCATAAAGGTCTCTATTATTTCAACCTCTGGATGGAATACAAGCCATGTATCGGTATCCATCCGGTTGATGATAAGCCTGACGACATGCTTGGCGAATACGAAGCTTCCTCGTGAAAATATCAACAACAGGATTAGAGATGCGAAGAGATGCCATCGTACCGCACAGCGGGAAAAAAAAATGCATACACGGTGAGTACTCTGAAATCGTAGTGCCGTAAAGCACTCAAGGAATATGAATAGTAGGTAAGAAGTTTTGTTTCTTTGGTAATATCGAATTACTTCAATACATCTTAGAATAGTAATAACAATATAAAGAAAGACATTGTTTACGAAATACTGGGGTTTTTAATAACGAAAGGGCCGACAACTTCTTATGGTTCATCTCAAAAGGGTATTATTCTCGTTTATTAACGAGAACAAGTCTATTAACCAACAAGGAAACACACAAACAACTTCATTAAAACAAACACATATAGAAGCATTGATTGGAAACGTGATTTGTCTCAAAACGGCCAACGAAGCAAACTTATGATTCTTATTCCAATCGACAACACCAACAACAACGATAACATAGTACAAAAATTAAGCTTCTTTATATATATTCTAACCAAGTAATTTGCTAACCTAACAGTGTTTTCACATTAATAAAGCCTAACATAGCATGCCCAGATAACTAAGTATATTACGTGTGCAAAACCGCTTCCAGAACTACAATACACGACAGCGAGACTTGTAATAACTATTTAACATTTAAAATATTAATGATATTTCGTACGGATAATCCAACGATTAGATCTGAATAATAGTTAATCAATACGAATTAAATACATTTCATACTAAAACGCATTTAAAACTTTAATAATTCTTCAAAAATCTGAAATACAATCAATTTATTAACATAATAAAAATGGATAAATACAATAATAATTAATTAATATATATATCAATTTTAATATATATTAATGTTAGTAAAATTTATTTACAATATTAATTATATCAATGTATTAAATGGCGCTAATTACTCATTAAACAAAAAAATGACTTTTATATTTATATTAGTATAATTTAACCCCTTTTGTGGCCAATTGTTGAAGGTGAAATAACCACTTGCTACTAAAATGCAATCATAATCCCTGGTTCGAGCCCTGGGACCACAATTAAAAGCTTTATACTTTTGGTTTTCACTTAATTGTATAAGGCTTTTATTATTCTGGGTTTATATTTGTTCATATACTTTGCTTTATCTTCAAAAAATTAATTCCTGTTAACAAATACACGCATAAATTACTCGGAAAAATATTATTTATCTTGACCAATCCCAAGACGATAATTGCAAACATAAAAACAAAGTTCCCTGTTATATTAATTATCCGAAATAGGGGGAAAATAAAACATATCAAAATTGAGAAATGTTTCTATTTTTATAAGTGGTAAATCGCAGTGTATTTCATTCACTTCATGCTTTATTATTCCAGGGCTTTCGAAGTCGTAAAATTATATATTGACTCGGACTCCTTAAATTCCAAATTGGAATTTTCGACTCCGATTCGACTCCGACTCCATTCTCTCAAACAAAATATATGTTATCGACTCCGACTTTTACTCCAACAAAATTCTCTATAATCATAACATTAACGTCGTACTTCCGATCTATTATTGATATCAACACTCTCTAATATGCCGAAAACTCATAGACTTTTCTGAATTCTGGTAATGTCTTATCTGAAGTATAGCAAGTCTAAAACATTTTATATTATTGCTCTTACAACTCAATTTTATATATTTCGCAGTGGTGCTTATAGAGTGGAACTAAAACCTATACCCCCACAGTTTCTGCTAGCTACCATGAATCTAATCTCCAAATCTGCTACTTACTCACACTCCCAAGGCCTCTCAGATCAGTATATCCGGATAAATGTACATAAAGTCATGCACCTAATGTGAGTTCAGGACACATACAATGACACAGAACTATATAATTAAGATCCCTAATAAGACCATCTATGGCAGAGCTAAAAAAATAGAATCAAAATAAATATACTATACTCCAAAAAATCCCTATTAATTTGCAAAATTCTTTATATAGTGAAACTCAATCTTTTATACAACAGCAAGGCTGCTTTTATTTTCTTGTCTCTATTCTCGGAACATCAATAGTGTGAAAGCGATTGAAAACGATGACAGTCTCATTCAATAAAGAATTAGATTAATAACACGTTCACTAATATACGAAATAGATAGTTAATAATAATAATAAAACATTAACAAAGATTTATTCAGATGGATTTAAAGAAAATTTAGGAATTAATTAATAATATAAAATCGTAAAAATGAACTTATAATAATATAAGACATTAAATAAAATAATATACATCGTGAGATAGCAATTATTCACGCTGGACATATATTATATCCATCCATATCCCAACAAAACTAGGAATTTTCCGTCTCCGACTCCGATTCCACTTGCAAGAATTTTCGTACTAACCCGACTTAGCCGACTTCAACCGATCTCCTCTCTTCGTGAAGAAACAAACTATTTCACTGGCCTTCAAGAGCGATCTTCCGAAATCCTGATCCGCAAGGTCCTGCTTATTGTAATTCATTCTTCCAATCTCACGCCGTAATACGATATCACACTCAACATTTCTAGTTTCATGAATACGCTGTTTATTCACTTGTTCCTCAGTTATTGTACTCCTCACTCTTATGATCACGTATTTAAAATAATAGACGATGTCAATATTATATTATTTAATAACATAGGTATAACATTGCAACTATCTAACGTATCTGCAATTGGCAACTAAATACCAGTATATAATTAATATATACGCTAAAACGTATCCGAGACAAAGAAATCTCTTTTCTTAATCTCTATTAGTTATTTTTTTTTATTCTTTTTATTCACATAATAGATCAAAAAACTTACATATGGCATACACAACTCCTCAGAAGTGAGTAAAAATATCTCGAATGTGCGGATCTTATGGAGAATATCGTGCCACCCTGACATATATTAGTAATTCCTTATATGAGTGTAGGCAAGAGGGCTACAACTGCGTTATTAGGGGTGTAAAAAGCGGCAGAGTGATTGTTCCACAATTTTTGGTTGAGGTCTGGACTCAGATTGTAATCGAAGAGGCTTATAATAATTCTATAGCCTTAATATCCAATCACAAGGTGATGGCCTGATCTGCCATAATACAATCCACCACTAGAGCACACACACACAACACACACCACACAACACAGGTATATTGACTATATATAGCGTAATATACCTTATATACTACTTCACTTCGTGTATATAGGTGACTCCCCATCATTTATCAATAGTAATTTCACACCCTTTTATTATTATTCGCTATCCTCTCCTACCCTGAAGTGAGTTTTTTCTATATACTCGTAGTATTATAATAGATAGTATATATATATATATATAAATATGTATTATTGCTTTAGATAACTTAATTAATAATCTTATAAATGAATAATCATATTATGTTTATCTATATATTATGTATATATACGTATATATATATGTGATTAAATAATATATATATATATATTTACTATATATTAGACAAGGGCTTGAAATATAACATCATGATTTTTAGTAGAAATGAAAATTGTTGTTTATATGCTTACAAGTAATATATTTTTTTATATATTAAATATTGACTAGTTAAGAGTAATTTGTGCATGTAATTTAAAACATGTATATTACTAAACGTCAGTGTGTTAGTGCTATATCTATATTATAAACATTTTATATATTCACATCTAACTAAGATATAAGTTTACTCAGATGAAAATTCGCGTAATTGTGCTTGGGTTTTCAAGTACATTTTGTCAAGTACAATTAAATATGTTACAATTTATATATATATTTCAAGTATACAAAAGAATGAACTCTAGAATTGTTCAAGTACAATACAAGTACATGGGGTTACAACAATCACATTAAGTTTTAGGAAGGTATTCATTGTATTGAAAACTTGGCATATATATATATATATATATAAATAGATTATAATGTCATATATCATTAGCCCCTAGTGTCTCTTGTATTGTCCGGTCATTAAATATGTATTAACGGATATAATATTTCAAGTGTACCACAATTTTGTAAATGTTAATATTTATAATTTACAGCATCAGTGAAGTTATCGCACCCAACCTTCTTCGCTATAATTCAGGGTAAGGTGCTGGTGATACCATAGCAATTCGGAAACAGAAAAAGTCATAGGTTAGTCGAGAGAATATTGAAGCAAGTCGAAAGGAGAGCCTCTGTTAGTGCTTTGAGAAGTGTCGCCGTCAGAAAATCCACCCTTAGTGTCCTCACTGTGTTGAAGACCAGTAGCGAACGGACCCTCATCTGGTCACTTTGTTATCAAGTATCGTCAATGATGTGGGTGTTCTATTTTCCTATTTTCAGTTGGACTACAGAATCCATACTCCCTCTTCTCTCTTCTCTCTCTTCTCTCTCTCTTCTCTCCTCTTCTCTCTTGCTCTCTTCTCTCTCATCGCTCTCTACATATACCTCCATATCTCTCTCTCGACTGATGTGAATAGGTGGAGGAGTGTGGAGTGGGAAGTCGGCAGAACGAGGGTGGTTACATTCCAGTTATTAAGCAGATAAAATATATAATGAAATTTATAGACAAATATCAATAAAGTATGATTGTTTGATGAAAGAAAGATATATTAGATAACTTATCATTTATTTGAAGAATATTAAAATAAAAGTGAACAAACTGGAAAGATAACAATTATATGTCTGAGAGTTTTAACCTTTTATATACATCACAAGATTCTTGACAACTACAGCTGCATGCCTACTTCACATATATATATATCATATATATATATTTACACCACACACCCACCGTGCCACAGCACACAACCTATATAATATATATGACAGCACAACACACACACCACACCAGCAACTCAAGTGTTTATATTATGATATATATTTCTGATTATATATATATTTTAACTGATTTATAATATATATTACTTATTAAATAATATCTTATATATAACTTAATATTATACGCTATTATATATTTATTTTACATATTGTATAATTTAATATTAATTAAGTATATATATTATTTATATATATCTATCTATAAATAAGAACTTATTTTTTATTATATGTATTATATTTTATAAATATATATATAGATTAAAAATTTTTTATTATTTTTTTATTTATGTATATTTTATAATTGTATTTGATGATGATTAAAAATTAACTATTTTATATTGTATTTTATGTTTAATTATAGTTTTGTGGAATATAATATTGATATATATTTTTACATATATATATGGTATGTATATAATATTTTTTATGTTATAAAATAAAATTGGGAAAGTATTTGATAGTAAAAATTAAAATTATTATATATGTTCATTATATATATATATATTATATATATATATATATTATATAATATATTATATATATTAATTGTTGTCTATATATATATATATGTATAATTTCCTCGATTAATCTGCCATTATTTCCTAAAGCATTATTTACCTAAGTGTATCTGAATTAAATATTAACACAACAAAGTTATATATTTGTGGTTGTACATTTTTTTTTTTTTTTTTTTTTTTGCAAACAAATAAAAAATACTGAGCGCTATAACAAAATAAAATTAGAATTAACATTAAATAAGAAATCCTAATAACTTCCCCACTTTACCCCATATATATTATATATATATATATATATTATATTATATAGTTATATATATATATTTTAATTGACTATAATAATTTTTTTGTATATAAGTAATCAAATAAGATGGTATATTATAATATATATGTTAATATATAATAAAATATATTAATTATATTTAATATTCTAGTTATGACTAAAATATAATAGTTTTAATATTATATTATATATAGCTATTAAAATATATATAATATTATATAACTATAATTGGTGTCTTATTAACTGGATCATTGTATATAATATATTTAATGCTTCGACTCTGGCTTTTATTTGTTACTCATATTTAGTTAATTAATAGTATATTGATTATTAATATATACTATATGCTTGTCCCAACCTCCGATCCCTCGTACAGCTACAAAAACAGCCCTACGGCTACCTCGAAATATTGTGCCACTACAGCAAGTCGGGTCTAGAGATCCGCTAGTATTTAGTGTGATGCTGATGTCCGTGTAAGTCACTGCAGTCTAGCAAGAGATGGCCGTTTGGTCGTTCTCGACAGGGAGAAAAATATATCTTTGGCAGTGGAAGAAAGGTGCTTTATTGATTCTAAATTTTCTTTGTGGGAGGATTGTGCTCAGAGGGGTGGGCATGATAGCATTAATTATCGAGGGTTTGACATCCAAAGTTTTGTTCCCTAGGGGATATTTTAGGTAGACGTGCTCGAAGTATGGTGTTATTGGGATATGCGAAGATCGTTGTTAGAATTAATTGCGTGTGAATGTGACTGAGTGGTAATGGGAGTGTCTGGAGGTGTGGGGGTGGGGTGTGGGTGAAGTTGTTATATATGTTTAGAAAAAGTTAAGCTAGTGTGATTTTAATAGTAGTTTATATATATAATTATAGTTATTAATTAGTATTATATATTATTATATAATTTTTGGTTATATATATAATATATATTATATATATAATATATATATCATATTATAGTATAATATAGTATATTATATATATACTTATATATATATATATATATATATATATATATTATATAATTTATATGTATATATATATATATTAGTATATCTATAAAATATAGTGATTTATTATATATATATATGTAATATATTATTATATATTTATAGTATATTATATATATATATAATATATCAGCCTTCTAAGTACATTTTGTCAGTACAAATACAAGTTAACAATTGACTCATAGAATTGCTTGGCAGAGTATTAACGAGTACAATCTCCTAGAATTTGTCAATTACAAGTAACAAGTACATTGCTCTCAATACAAGCACATATAGTACATTGTCAATATATTACTATGTGCTATTAATGCTATATATTTATAAGCCTATATTATTTATTAAATTTTAATTATATATATAATTTTTAATATGATTTATTATTAAAATATATATATTATATATATATATATATTATTATATATATATTATATTAATATATATATTAATATATATCAGGGTTGATTAAATTTCACCACCCACCTTCTCTTCCCAATGGACTGGGGAGGTATTTACATGCACGCGTGAAAGTAGTAGGAAGAAGTATAGAAAGCACGTTCAAGAAAAGACTGAGCCCTTTTTGTGGAGATACGCGGGTTCTCGCTCCGTCAGAAAATTCCACCCTTAGCGGCATTCAGACAGCGAACGTGACCTCACATTTGGTCACGTATCGTCAATTGATTGTGGGGTTCATTCCTTGGCCCAGGTGGGCTTACAACCATACCCCCTCACAAAAACCCTCAATTCACGCCTGTTATACACCTTTCTTCTCGCCTCTGCAAAACTCTCATTTCTTTCCTCCAGGCATTCGTTTACTGACTCAATCCACTTTTCTCGGTTTTTCGATTCTCAGCACACTCACCACTATTACATCTGTTTAATATATATTCTATCTCCAATACCTTTCCACATAATCAACTATATAAACCGTACTTTCTTTATTCTCTTCATTTTACCCCTTTAATCCACACCACACTCAAATTAACTAATGCGAATTCATCTTCATTTTTTATAAAAATTCTTTCTTTACACTATACACTCCCTAAGATTTTCATTCGATAACATATTACTCTTATGATTCTATACCCCTGTATTTCAGACCATTAAGTCTTGTAGTACACTGATTACTATTGAACACTTCTTGGTTACAACATTACCAATGGTGGAAGACTCCCGTATGTGTCTACGTCAAGACTTTGAGTCCCTTTTTGTTTGACATCCTTGACCTAAGGCGGATAAATTGTCATCAATTGCTACCATCTTGTGGCCATTTCGCAACGTTTGCCTTACGTAGTCACCACCATTCGCCCGTCCCTTTAGCGCCCGGCAGTCTCTAAATATTTAAGACTCACATAATGACTTTTTTCCTGCTGTTCACCATCGTTTATAGCTATAACTTCTACACTGATCGCCGTTTTCCTGCTCTTGTCTGACTCTCGTGCCTTACTCTTTATTCATATGTTACTATCAACAACGAAGCCTCTCATATTTCATCCCTTACTCAAAATCTCCTCTACTAATTTTTCTCTAGCATAATCTTGTGATTCGAACTCACACAGAAATATGTATATTCACTCCTCATATAAGTTGGTAGTAGAGAACACTCCCTTCAACTTTCCTCCATTCTCCATCATTTTTATCCCCTGCACCCCACCTCTCATTCTTTATTTACCCCATCCATATATCAATTGAATAACCAAGGAGACATATATATCGCTATCAAAATTAAACCAATCACTTTCCATATTATTCTTGCACACGCTTCACTATCGTCATAAGTAGTACGGTTTTCGGAGGTATAATATAACTTGACCCTTGTTACCACCTACCTGACCTTTTTTGAGCTCGAATTTTTACCTGCCTATTGATATCCTTCTTTGCTCGAATTTTTACTTGTTAACCTTTGACCTCTTTTTGGCGTCTCCTTTTACTCTTTTTGGGCCTCTTGACTTCAACCTTTTGTTGTGATCCATGAGAGTCATATTAATAGGCCCACGGTTATTTCTTTGGCAACCCTAATTTTTTGGACACATTCTCACCCCAATTTTTTTTTCAAGGGGCAGTGAATTTTTGTCAACCCTTCGAAGAAGGGTTGCTCGTACGCACTAAACTCGGTTGCTTCGAAGTCTACCTCTTGTACGTATTGCCCCTCATTTACGCCCCCCTAATTTTGTTTTGAACATGGGTCAATTTTTGCCCACGCGTGGCCCACCCTTAGGGGCCTAGCCGTTTTGATGTCTTTAACCTTGTTTGACCAGTATATTTCGACCAACCCTTATCTTCCATGGGGTCCACGATCGATTATACGGTCGGTTGTCCTCCAATGGCAATCAGTCTATTGCTCTTCTTATGAGAGGATCGCAACCCTCAGAGGGATCATTAAAACCCTCAAAGGATAAACTATTACTAGGAGTCTGTTCGCCAGGCTCATGTTGCTCTGGAATTAAGTTTGACTCCACTTCGACTTCTTCAGCAATAGGCAAACCAATCACAGGCGTAGAATAAGCCTGAACACAGTCTTCAAAAATTTTGACTGTGGGGAGTTAGTCTCTAAGACTCATTGGGGGAGCTCGTGTTGACTCCCAGCGCCAATCCACTTCTTCAAACAAGTCTGAGGTGTCCCATTGTAGGTATTCATTAAGTTCTTCCTCTTCATTGTTTAGGATACCTCCTAAATCTTTATCTTTATGGAGTTCATTCTTCACCCGAGGAGATGAACTTCCCAATGTCTTATTAACCATTGTTCCTATTCTTAAATTTATTTTTTCTTGTTCCATCATAATTTCCACAAATTTTCCTTTAATCATGTCCAATATGTCATCATCAATGGTGAACCCCTCAAATAAGGATATCATCATCATCAATATCGTCCATTTCCATCAGTGGTACCTCAATCTCCTCATTTATAAAAATTACTTCTAATTCTCTCCTATCAATCTCCTCTCTCTCCTCATTCATTGCATACTGTCGAAATGTGGGATCGTTTAACAAATAATCAGGGGGCATTTTCCACAGCCGCAATTGTTGATGATGGGCTTTATACTGTTTACCGTCCTCTGGGGATTTTAGGACATAGGTAACTCTATTGTCATTTATCTGTATTATTTTATAAGGTCCACTGTATCTAGGATAAAATTTATTTTTGGTTAGATTTCCTGGGAGATGGACCTTTAATCCCACCATCTGATGTGCATCATAAGAGATGAAACGCTCATGGTTGTCCTTCCAACACTCCTCTTCGGTAGGCAAAGGAAGCCCAGTGTACTCAAGTGTTAGATGTGTTTTAGAATGAGTGGTATGATTGTAAACCAGCAACACCTGCGATAATTCTTCATCCCACTTATTAGACTTGGTGATGGTCATTCTCAGGTATTGACTGAGGGTGCGGTTGACCCGCTCAACAGCTCCATTGGACAATGGGGTATATGGAGTGGTCAACACATGTTTGATTTGTTGTCTTTTTTAGTAGCTCTTCAAACTCCAGCCCTATAAACTCCCTTCCATTATCCGTCAGTATTCACTCTGGTAGCTTTGGAAGGAAATTGGTGGTAAGGGTCATTTCATGTTGTGGCCAGTATTAGCCACACTTATACTTTGTTTGTTCCTCAGAGGGACGGCAGCCACCCACTGGGTAAAGTGATCCGCCTTGGAAGGGCGTACCAAAACGCGAAAGGTTTCACGATAATGCGAAAACGGTTAAACAACTAAATTTTAAATGAACGAAGTACACCG